>PVJA010048506.1:0-14170 GCA_004027025.1 Myocastor coypus
ATACTGTATCGAGAGCTCTGTGACTTCAGGTGAGCGCTTTACGTTTCACCTCAAAGACACCGTGAGCTCGGAGAGTAATTAGGCTTCTCTTTCTGATTGGCTGCGTCCAACACTGCTGCAAACATTTGGAGCTGAGTGGTTGGCGGACCCGGATCCTTGCTCTGCTTCGTGCTGTGACCCCTGCGTTTCCTTCTTCTCCTTCTGACTCGCTTCTAATTCATCTATATGTTGCACTCTTATCACAGTACATTAAGTCCTTCCTGAAGCACCAGAGGGCACAAAAACATAAATAAATTAAAAGGCGCAGCCCCGGCACCAATCTCAGTTCTCGAAAGTCCCAGCAGTCCAGACCCGCCGACACCCTGACCTCAGCCTGGCTGTGACCCTCCCTCCCCTTACCAACCCTCCCATAGCAAAGCCACCCTTCCGAGCTCCTCCTTTGCAGGCTCAGCCATGCGCCAGGCTGAGCTCCGCTCAGAGCGGAAAGCCAGTGGGAGGCATTTATTCAGTAAGCCTCTGCTACGGTTTTGCAGACCAATCTCTGCGACTGTAAATTACTACTGGCCAGATATCCTACTCCTGGCTCTCGGTGTGGGCCCAGCGCCCGCCGCCTGCCTCCCTAGATCCTGGGCTTCATTTCCACATCTATCACAGACAGACCAGCTGGAGGTTGGCGCCTACCTGTCGGGACCCAGACACCCACCAGGCTGTCTTCCCTTTGTCTTCCGCTGGACGTGACTTTGGGTCTTGCTGCCCACAGTTCCTGCCAGCCGCCGTGTGTCTGACCTCAAGTGCCGACTGCCGGGCAGCTAGCATGACACCTGACCAGCAGCCCGCTGTGGACCACTAGCTGTGCCAAAGCCAGCTGTCCTCAGGCAGTGCTCACCCAGTCGCATGTGACGGGTGACCTGCAGGTGCTGCAGGCAGTGAGCCTGAGCCTGCAATGTTGTATGCAGGGTGCCGGACACAGTTCTGGGCAGTGCGTGTGACAGAGAAATCCTAAGAGAGCGTGACCAGGAGCAGGCGAGGGGTGTGCATCCGATTATCTTTGGAACACAGGTGAATACTGAAATTATTAACATAGAAACACTCACACAACAGCAACAAGCAGGAACAAATGACTGCCACATTATACGTCAGAGGAAAGAGTCCGTCTGCTTTGGTTCGTAGAAACCATTTGGAGGAAGCAGTTTCCAAATAATTCAATCTTTAAAAACAAGCTGTGGTTGTAACTACAGCACTTTCCAAGCCCTATGGCCTAGCTTCTACAAATAAACCAAACTTGGGAGGTTCTCAGAGCCCCAACAACCACAGCCAGCCAGCCCTGCATGTAGGAGATCAGATCGTCATTGGATCAGGCTGTACCAGTGTTTTCTCTTATGTTTCAGCGGACACAGCCATCGCCAAATGACTACAGAGTCCTCTATGAGGTGCCTCCTCTGTCCTCACTATTCTGTTAGGAATTCGGGGCCCTCCTGGGTAGCACACTTCTGGGACTGCTGCGGCTGCTTCCGAGTTTTCCTCTGGGAGGTGAGGGTCCGCCTGGCCCGACAGCCCCCCAGGCAGAATGGCTGCCTGCTGTCAGTGAGTGACTCCCGAAGTGCCAGCCTCGGCTGCTTTTCTAATTTTGTTTCTTGTTCCCACTCTAATCTGATGGTGAGACTCTGCTGGAGGTACCAGAAGAATGTCCACATGTCTCTCAGGAAGCAAGCTTCTAGGATGGTGGATTCTTGCAAAAGATAAAAGTGCCCCCACGGCAGGCCAGGCACGCCCTCAAGGCAGAAATGGGGGCTGAGGGAAGAGGCAGATTTTGTGGAGCACAGGCACGCCTGGCCCTGCACAGCTTGCTCTGGGCCTCTCCCAGCAAATCACCCATCACAAGGCAAAAGCTGTGCAAACCGGACACTGGGTAAGGGGCCCAGCAGAGCCACCTGTACGTGTGGCACGGAGCAGAAAACCTCAGCCGTAGCAGGGACAGCTGAGAGCAGCCCGCATACAGTAAGGGACAAGCTGCAGAGGGGCCCATGCCTGCCCAGGCCTTGCATACAGAGGGGAGCCTCCCAGGCGCTGTCGGAGCCAGAAGCCACCACTGCCAACATCAGAAGCCCATGAGTCGCTGTGGCTGCCTCTTCCTTCCTGGAGCCCTCATCCAGAGATCACTTACAGGGCTACAGCTTTTCAGCTGGCACTGGCTATCTTGTAACGTACGTACACTACAGGAACAAGGGCAACGCAGGGTCCGGCTGGGGTCATCCGGGTGGAAGGAGTGATGCGGACAGCTCTAGGTCTGAATGTGCACGGCCCACACCGTGCCCAGGGAGCCCAGCTACCCTGGCTGCCCGCCGGCCACGGGGCAGTGTTGGCTGTGAGGCCCAGGTGGGCGCACACCACCTCTTATTTCTTTCTATGCCCTTCTCCTTCCTTCCCACCCCCTCGCTCCATCTCAAGATGAGCATCCTGGCTTCTAAAGATCAATCCCCCACCTTCCTACTGCCTATCTTGTCCTGTGCTCTTCAAATTATTTATATTTTGGGTTTTTCATGTAAGAGAAATTAAGGATATCTAAGCCTCTGTGTTTTATTTCACTTGCCATTAAGGCCTGGAGGCAGGTGTATCTTCCTACAGCTGGCCCAAGTCCGTCCACCCATCCATCCGTCCGTCCGTCCATCCGTCCGTCCGTCCGTCCGTCCGTGACACAGTGGCATTTCATTGTGCATAGCTGCCATATCTCTTTTTTATCTTGCAGCCTCACCTACCGATACCTTCGACGTTTTCAGCATCTTTCATTTTTTCGCACCTGTTCTTCAGAGCTACATATACTTAAAAAAACAAGTTAGTATGTTTTTAAACTGATACAAAAAAGACTGTGAATTTTGTACAAAGTAGAGAAAACCTGGGGTTATTCAAATAACTGATCATTGTGTACATATTCTCAAAGGCACAGATGAATGAGTGGAGCAAAAACAAAGTGACACAGAGAGGGGAACGGGTGCTCCCTGAAATCCCTGGGTCCCCCTGAAATGTCTGGGTCCCCCAGGACCTCTCAGCAGGCTCAGAGGCTCTCATGTACCTCGCCATGCTGGCCCTGGCTAAGGCTGGTGATGCTTTAGAGCCTGCAGTCTTAGGGGAGGGAACAGCTCGCAGCCCGCTCACACATCAGGGCCCAGGCTCTGCGGCTTCTCCCAGCACAGGACCTGGGATGCAAGAGGCAGCATGAGGGGGCTACAGGCTAGGATCAGGCGGGGCAGGAAACTGAGGCAGAAGGGAAGATTTCCCAGGCACTGGTCTGGGGCCAGTAGAGCAGAACAAGAACTAGAGTACCAATTTTCTGAATCCACACTTAATCCATTTTGTAGGACACCAGGAAAATCACTTAGAGGCTTTGATGTGCGCACTGCAAAAGCCACTTTACTGTGATGAGCAAATCTCCGTAATTGGGTAATTATGTATGTTGTCGGTGTACACTCAGTACTGTATGTAGGTAACAATGGTACTAGGACGGCATCCTAGGCCAGGGATTTTTTTTTAAAAAGACATCTTTCAGGCCCCATGCGGGGTGGAAAGGAGTCTCTAATCTCTCCACCATCACTTCAAAGGCTTGCAGAAAAGGCGTTTCAAGACGTACCTTCTGGGCACATTTGAGTCACTTTTCCTTGATTCCTCTTGCGACTTGTATTCTGGCTTTTCTGTCTACAAACTGGCTCACAGCAGAGTGTCGCTGTGTAAAATTAGTTTTGTCATTTAGTCTCCTCATTATGGTGACATCTGCTAGGGTTTCTAGACTTGGTAGATTTGTCATCTGTAAAAACACACATCTGTGCTTTTGTCCCATACCCATTATGACAGCGAGGCGCTTAACACATCCGCAATTCCAGGCGTCACGTGCGGGTTCATTACTCTTACATAATGCCTAACTCTGAAAATAATGCCGCCCGGATGTCTATAAACACCCACTGCAACGGGAAAGCTCTGCCTTAACATCAACACCTATGGAAAAGTTTGTTCTTATGATTAAGACACGAGAAGAACAGAAACGTCACCTCAGTCGGATAACATTCAGAGCAATACGCGACCTGCTTATGCTAAAAGCCACCCAGGGGTCCTCCCTCGCCTCTTCTTCTTCTTAATCTCTCCTGGAAAAAGATGTGGTTTTCCTCCTGAATATGAAGATTAGTAAATCACTTCCACTGAGAAATAAAAGCCAATTATAAAGAGATTTTAAAATTTAAAACAGGAAAAAAAAATAAAACCAAAACTGTCATCCAATCCAAAACCAACCAGAAGTGATCATTGCTTGCACTTTGGGTGATGATTTTCTGCAGAGTTTCCTGTATTCATAAGCTATCGTTGAATGCGCTATCGTCCAATTAGGCTTGACGCTGCATACTTTCATTCCGTTCATGGATCATTCCTGATCCACTAATCTTTTGCCGCGGGAAGATAGGGGTACAAGGTGCTTTTCTGGACCAATGTTCATGCAGCTGAGGCCCTATGCTGTGGATTTTCTACTTCCGTCATCTTCCTCTGGGCCAACACCTCAGATGGCTGTTTCTGGGCACTCTTTCATGCCTACAGCATATTGCTTAATCTACCTTCTACAGGAAGATACGTCTGTGGCACATCCACTCAACAGGCAGCACCTTCACTGGAAAAGAATTGGGATATATATGCTTTTCTTCTCTCCATAAATCGTATTCTATCAGCGATTGGTTACTGAGGTGGTAAGCAAAAACAAAAACAAAAATCACATGCCAAAATCCAGCTTTTCCAAGATAGAGTAACCCCAAACCTTCTGAGTCCTTCCTGTGAGCCCTGGAATGTTATTGGCTGGGTGTGCTGATTGTCCACGCCGCTGTCTTGCTGTGGCCTGCAAAGCAGGATGGGTTGGCCGCTGCCTCCCAAGACCCGCTCCCTGTATCTCTTTCTCTTACCTGATTTCTCTGGCTAGTGTTCCCACAAGAGTGGTGATTAGGGAACTGCCTTGTCTTGCTCCTGACCTAAAGGAAAATTCTTCATTTTTTCCCCATTTAACATGATATCAGCAGTAGGTTTTTCATAAACAGCTTTTATTAGATTGAGAGCAGGTCCTTCATGTCTATTTCTCTCAGGGCTTTTTCATGCATGGGTGTTGGATTTTGTCCAAGGCTTTTTCTGCATCTGTTGAGATGATCATGTGATGATTATTATTTTCTTGCTTTTGTTTATGTGTGTCTTACATTTATCGGTTTGTGTCGTTACACCCTCTGGCTATACACGTTCAGAAGTCTAAATCTAGGCTCATGGACAGAAGTAAAATCAAAAAGCATCAAGACCTAGAAGGTAACATAGAGAAGACTCCTGAAGGCCGAGGTGCATGCACGGCCTTCCTAAACAAACTTCCAACAGCACAAGAAGTCATTTACAAAGTCAACCGCTGGGGTCAGATCTGAGGAACACCCTTCTGGGCAGCAGAGGAAACAACCACAGAGAGAAGAGGCAACCTGCAGACTGAGAACACATTTTGCCAGCTTCTCCCAAGACAGAAGACTCATAGCTAGAATATGTAAGGAACCCAAAAAAGATAGACTTCCCCTGAGTAAAGGATTCAGACCAAAAAAATGAGCAACAAAAATAACAGCAGCTTCTCAGAAAAAGAAATGCAAATGACCAATAAATATATGGGAAAATACTCAATACCCCAGCCATTAGAAGAATGCAAATTAAAACGACACTGAGATTCTACCTTACAGCAGAAACAATGACTATCAACAGGGATTCCAATAATCACAAGGGCTGGTGAGGCTACAGGAAGAAAAGAACAAGTCTACATTGTTGGTAAGAGAGTAAACTCCTGGAGCCACTACAGAAATCAATAGGCTCAAAAACCTAAAATGAGACTCTCCAGTTAACACCACTATCCTGTTTATAAGCATCTTCTTAAGAGGCATAAAGACACAATATTGAGGGGGTGCTCATGTTTATAGAGCACAAGTCAAACTATCTCAACCTTGTAAGGGTCAGCCAGATAACTCAGCAGACTAAAGCACCTTTTTAGGTAGAGCACAGTGCCCAGGGTTTGATCCCTGGTGTACTATGCCGGCGCTGCCCACAAGGCACACTGAGATGGTGATTGAGATTGGGCATGGTAGCACATGTGTGCAATCCCAGCACTTGGGAAGCTAAAAGACAGGAGGATCACTACAAGTCTGATCTACATGGTGAGAACCTATAGACTTTGTAGACCCTGTCCTAAATGCAGAAAGAAAAGAAAAAAAAACCTTATAGATAACTTATTTGTCTATCAACAGATGAATGGATAAAGAAAGAGCAGTATTTACTCAGAGGAGCAAGACTGTTCCATGACGGAGAACCTGGAGGCATTTTCAGGAAAGTAGGTACACCTTGAGACCACAGTAATAAGTGAAATACATTAAACATAGAAGCTTAAATATCACAACGTTTGGCTTACATGAAAAACCACTGCATATATGATTTTTAAAGGCAAAATAAAAGATAGAAGATTCGAAAGTGGGAGACAGATCTTGTGCAAGTGGAAGACGGCCTTGGGGATGAAAGAAAAGGGGAGGAAGGGGGAGAGGAGAGGGAGACGCACGAGGCATCAAGGCGAGGTGTGTGCGCGAGCCAGCTCTCCATGGTGAAAATGCAGTGACACTAAGTGCTAGTGAGAATGCCCCGCAGAGACCTAAGACAGCAGAGTGACACTTGCACAGGGCCAAAGAAGATGGTGGCCGGCCAGCCGGCAGGGGCCCAAAGGCCCACGGGACCCCTCCTACAAGGTTGCGAATGCCACCATTTCTTCATGTCTTAGGCAAGGCACTGCAGGAGCCTCCAAATTAGAGTGGTCACTGGGCACAGGCAGAAAAAGCTGCAAAAGAATTCAGGAAAGAACGGCCTGAGAGAGGAAAATGTCCTCAACCGTTCTGCCCTTCAAGGAAGGTAGACAGTCCCGCTGTGACACCTCCAGGAATCCATCTCCCAAAGTGGCCTGATGTGGAGGTGACACTGCAGGCTCTCCATGAGGATGTGGAGGACATTTGTGTCACTACCCCACGGAGAAACACTGAGGTGCACTGAGGCAGAGCACAGTGAGATGGGCTTGGTCACCAGGTCCTCACACAGCCCCACCCCACATCAGGAAGGGATCACAGGAAGCTAAGCTCCGGATATCTGCTAGCAGCCAGGCTCTGGCTCCACCACCTGTGCCTGCCCCACGCTCAGCAGGACCTGGAGGGTGCTGAGCACCCACCCCAGCTGGCTTTGAGGAGGGTGAGGGTTCAGACGCCAGCTGGGTCCCAGGGTCCAAGACCTCCCTGCCCAGCATCTCTGTACACAGCTCAAGGAGCAGCCCCTGCTCTTAGGCCTGACCTCCCTCATGATGGCCTGGAGATTTATTCCTGGGGAGTTTCTATGGTTTCGCCAAAAGTGGCGCAGGACAGCACCACTCAGCACCAGGCTCGCATTCCCTTTCTCCCAGGCTGGCTCACCTCCACTCCATCGCCCCAGCTCTTAGAACATATAGGCCCACCCAATCCTCCCAGGGGCTCCCAGCACCCTCAGAAGCTGTCACCTCCAAGAGAACTCAGAAAGAAGCTATTCAAGCAGCATGGTATTAGCACAGAAACAGACACATGGACCAGGGGAACGTGAAACACAGCCCAGATACAGATCTATGCATCTATATTCAACCAATTTCTTTGCAAGAATGGCATTCAGACCATACTTTAGGAAAAAGATAATCTCTCCAGTAAATGGTGTTAAAGAAATTGGACATTCACATGGGGAAGAAAGAGACTTTTGTCTCTCAACATGTGCAAAACCCAACTCAAGGTGCATGGAACATTTAAATGGAAGACCTGAAACTATGAAGCCACTAGAAGAAACAATAAGAGAAACACTCCTTGCCATTATACTTGGCAAAGACTCTTTTGGCCAGGATCTTAATCACACAGGAAACAAAAGCAAAACTAGGCAAACGGAATTAGATCTGCTCCACAGGGGGAAAAAACAGCGAGCCAAGTGGAAAGGCACACTGCACAATAAAAGGGAATGTCTGAACACAGCACGCGGGACCAGGGAGCAACACCAGGGAGTTGTATACTCTAGGACAAAAAGTTAATTGGAAAATGGAAATTATTTGATTAGCTATTTCTTAAAAAAAAATTCCAGATGGCCAGCAGGTCCGCCAACAGTTGCTCGGTGTCACTAATAATCATCAGGAAACACCAATCAAAATGAGGTATTACCTTACTCTATGAGAACAGCAATCATCAATAAAGCAAAAGATAACAGGTGTCAGTTAGTGTCCATTGGTAAAGGCACTATGGAATCCCCGTGCATGTTCCTGAGAAGTGTAAAGCTAGAACTGCGATTTAGCCCAGCAGTTGCACTTCCGGGCACCTGTCCAGAAGAAAAGAAATCAAGGAGACACCGATGCCCCAGTTCACAATGACCAAGAAATGGAAGCACCCCGGGAGCCCACTACTGATGCCTGGGCAAGGCCAGCATGTATTGCTTGATGCGTCATGGTGTGTAGCTCAGCCGTGGAAAGGCAGAAACCCTACTGCCCACAGCGTGGACGCAGGCAAAAATCACAAGGTCAGAAGGAAGAACCCATGCACAAAAGCCAGGTCCTGCAAGATCTTACACCTGCCAGCTAAGAGAGTTGATCTCACAGAAGTTAAGCCTGTAATGCTGGTTTCCAAAGGCTGGGAAATATAAGATAGAGGACAAATAAATGGAGGGAACTTGGAAAAAAGGGTATGAAGTCACTGTACTAGTTAGAGACCCAGTGCCCAGAGGCCACAACCAAAAGGGGGAGAGGTTGTATTTGGCTCATGGCTTCCTGGGTGTCAGTCCATGGTCTGCTGCTTCCAAGCACGGACATCATGGTGGAAAGGAAGAGCAAAGAGGCTCAGTTCATGATGGCCTGGAAGCAGGAGAGAGGACAGTGCCAGGGAGAAGGTGAGGATCCAGATGCAGACCCTGGACCGTGACCCACCCACCCACCCACCCAGAGCGTGCTCCACCAGGGTGCTAGGTGTTTATGTTTGTTAATCCTATATATTATGCCAGGGGTTTCTTCATCCAGTGAAGTTGACATAGCGGGGGTAGAGGTGATAGTTACACGGAATGGGAACAGGTTCGAGTGCTGTATGGCACGGGAGGGTGGTGATAGGCAGTAATGTTGTATTGGATAGTCCACAACGTTGAGAAGACAAGGTTTTTAATGACTGAGATAGTAAATGCTCCGGGGGATGAAGATAAATATTTGATCAACACACAAACTCCACATCACATCCCACTGCCCTCTGTAAATGCAGACAGTTTTTTGTGTCAATGGTATAAAGTAAATTAAAGGGCACAGCGGAGTTTCCTCTGGCTCTGGATGTCACCGCCAGCCTCAGGAGGCAGCTGCTGTGGGCCATGGCTCCTAACTTCCCTGCTCCGTAACCAACACGTGAATCAGCTGATGGTTCCCACTTGAGCCTCAGAATTCTCAGGCAGCGTTGCACACGTAGCACCCGGGACACAGGAAACTCCACCCTCGGAGGTCACCCAGATCCATCAGACCAGAATCTCTGCGTTTCCAGCACAAATGAGTATTTTTTAAACTGCCAGGACAATGCGGTGTGCAGCCACTAGGCCGCAGCCCGCGCACCCCCGGTGCCACTGCTCGAGGTTCATTCCTCTCCGTGGCAGTGTTGGGGGACCGATTTCCCAGAGTGCAGTGCAAAGGGGAAGAAGTTTAACTCCGCACAGCCGTCCACAGCCTATGGCCCCTCCCGGGTCTTGCAGCACCACAAAACCGCGGCGCTGGCTCTCTCTTGCTCTTCCTGCCCCTCGGCCTGGAGGACCACGCCTTCTGGGGCCCTCCTCTCTTTGACCTTCTCCTTTGGCTTCCTCTTTCCATCTCACTACCACAGATTTCCTCTCTGGCTCATTCTAGGTGGCCCCATAGTTTGAAGCCGGTGAGTACTTGCCAACTCGGGAAGTCCGCACGACACGGCAGCGCGCGTTGGCGTCGCTGCGCATTGACTGCTTTCACAGAACATAAATACAGAAAGAAAGAACAACGTGTCAAGCTTCCTTTGAGACATGTGCTCAAATCAACGATGAAGAAAAACTAGAGAACGCAAACACCCGCGGCAGAAGCAGCTTTGGCGAGGAGCTTACCTCCCCAATACTGAAAACTGGGGTGCAAACCAATACGCATGGCGAAAAGCGCCGGGGAGTTCTATGACCTAACGATGTGTATGGAAAATATGTTGCAGCTCTTGAGTGCATCTTACAAGCGCCTATGTGGACAAACCTTCAATGCTGGGAGGGAGATGAAGCTGTTAGCTCCTCTTGCAAGAGTCTCAAGGATCCAGACTGATTTAGAAAAAGCTGACTTGGGCCCTGAAAGTTCAGCAGCAGCGAGGCACGGTGGGACATGCTTGTAATCCCAGCGCTCTGGGAGGCCCAGGCAGGCGGACTACAAATTGGAGCCCAGCCTGAGCAATTTGGGAACGTAGCAAGACTCTGTCTCAAAATTTAAAACTTAAAAAAGAGCACAGAGCAAAGGTCGTAACTTGATTCCCAATGTGGAAGAAAAAAGGAAATCGGCTGAGCAGGAAGTCAGGCCACACAGCTGCGTTCCTGGCAAGTCCTGCGCCTGCGCAGCCTGCGGGCCTTAGGTCCAGGGCACGGGAAGGCCTGCCTGGCCAGGGATGCGCAAGGGCTGGAAGAGGAGAGGAGGCTGAAGGCACGGTGGCGGCGGCAGTGCCGTCCCTTCCCCTAAGATGCCCGGGCCTGGGACATCCTGAGCCCTGGGGTGAGGGCACTGTCACGTTTTAGAAACACATTGGTAGCTCAGTGTCAACATCTGGGTCGTATCTCGTCACTGAACCACGCTCCGTGAATCATAACCTCATAACATGCTTCCAGGGGGAAAGGGCAGGAGGAAAGGGCGCTCCAGGGTCCCCTCCCTGGAAAGGGGGCACAGGACTGGGCAGGGCTTCAGTGCTCCTGGTGCTCAGCCTCTGGTGTGGAGAATGGTGAAGCAGATGTGGGACCCACAGAAAATCAGAGCAAGACAGAGAGACCCAGGCATGAGCTAAGGCCAGGGCCACGCATGAGGACGGGCAAACGGATGGGGAGGTCATGGGGCTGGGGACTGCTGAGCGAGCCTCTTCTTGAGAGGCTTAGGACTTCCCGCACCCCTAGCTGAGCCCGGCGGTGTGGCCTGTCAGCATTGCATTCTGGGAGGCTGAGGCAGGAGCGTCTTGTTCTAGCCCTACCTGGGGAATGTTGAGCCTTTGCCTCAAAATGAAAAGTTAAAAGGGGAGGCTGGGGAGTTGGCTCAGTAGAATAAGCACTTGCCTGGCAAACACAAGGACCTGAGTTCAATCCCCAGTGCTGCCAAAAACAAAAAAGTTAAGAGGGGGTATAACTCAGCGGGAAGACTGAGTTCAACTTTTTTTTTATTATTATTATATTTTTAAGAGTAAAAATAGCAGAAACAAAAACAGGGGAAAAAAAGTGACAGGAGTACATATAGTACAGAATTTCAAAACAAGAAAAATTTAACAATGGTTGCATTACATAGTTTCATCATCAAATCAGTATAGATCAATAGACATAGGTATGTAAGACTGATCAAACAATTAAATATTAACACTTTCAATAAATATCAATTTTTTTAATTCTTCCATTTTGTATTTTGTTTTTAAGTCACTCTTCCAAAAAAAATTATAGTGGTTGAGACTGCAGAAAACGCAAGGTCCTGAGATTGATTCCTGGTGCCGCCCAAAATTCATTCATTCATTCATTTATTTATTTATTTATTTATCTATCTATCTATTTATTTCTTCTTTTGGGTCCTTACACTAGGAAGACTATACAATATTTGCATATGTAGCTCTGGTTTATTTCACTTATGAGTATATGTTCAAGATACATCCATTTATATATGAAGCCTTCTAGTTTATCATTTCTTAAAGTTGAATAGTATTCCATTTTATGAAAATACCATATCTTTTTCAACCACTCTGAGTTCAATTTTAAGTATTGAAAATAGGAAAATTTTTTAAAAAGGCCCAGCATCACCCAGCCAGGACCTTGCACCCTGAAAAGGCCCCATCAGGGCCCCAGAGCAAGAGGGAGCCCCTGCTGTCTGCGGTGCTCATATTCCAGGGTCCAAGCTGGTACCAACTATACTCAGAGAGCTGGAGCCCAGAGCCTTGGGTAGCCCGGGGCCTCTGCTCCCGTGCAGTGGAGCACTGACGCTACAGCCGTCAGACAGTATCCCCTCCCAGCACCTGCCAGGCCAGCTCAGGCGGGTGGACACTCCTGCTTTGGTTGCTCGTAGGAACTCTTAATCAACACTAGAAACAGCTCTGACTCAGCCCTCCAGGTACTGAGCCTCTATGTTTACCATGCAAACCTTCCCTCTCATGTTTACTGTGAGAGTAAGTCAAATTAGAGCAGAAACTGTGGCAGAAACAGACTTCCTTTAAAGCAATAGCTGAAGACTGACAAAGTATATATTTGCCCATCAGCCACAACTTTTCAACAAACAGATGAAAACTTGCCCAGCATGGTCATGTATGCCTGTAATCCCAGCACTTGGGAGGCTGAGACGGGAGGATTGGTGAGAGTTTGAGACTGCTCTGGGCTACAAAAGTGAGCTCAAGGACAGCAAGAAAGAAGAGAGAGAGAGAGAGAGAGAGAGAGAGAGAGAGAGAGAGAGAGAGAGAGAGGAGAGAGAGAGAGAGACGAGAGAGAGAGAGAGAGAGAGAGAGAGAGAGAGAGAGAGAAGCTCACACCTGTAATAAATGCCTTTGTTCCCCTTTTTCTTTACAGTCCTGGGAACTGAAACCAAGGCCTTTACCCTCAACTCTCTCTATTCCCAGACCTTTTAGATAGATGGTAGATAGATAGATAGATGATAGACAGATAGATAGATAGATAGACAGACTGACAGACAGACAGACAGATTCATTAATTCACTGATTTTTGATTGCCCAGCCTGGGTTTGAACTCGTGATCCTCCTGCTTCAGCCTCCTAGCATGCTGGGGTGACAGCTATGCTCCGTGATGTCCTGTCAATAGAGGCTTCTGAGATGGACACAACCAGCAGATTGGATGACCCAGGTAGCGGTGCAGACAGGGCATGAGTGACAGTCACTATGTCCCTGTTCACACTTCTCTAGTGGCCCTGCCCTACCACCCTGGGGCCAGGCACTGACATCTCAGACAGACCTAGCCTGACAGAGGCTGAGGAAGCCAGTCCAGCTCCGCGTCCTCTCCTGACTGACCACCCCAGGCCTCTCCCCGGGACCTGGAGGCCAGGCAGGGCCAATTTCTTAGTAGCTGGGATGATAATAAACTGGCTTGGTAGTGACAACTGTCTCCTGGCCTGTTGGCCTCATCGTAACTGGTCAACAATGAAACCCTACGAATATTAAAATTTTTTCATGAAAATGAGATGTTTGAAAAATTAGCCCCACCCCCAGTGCAGCAGGGACAGGCACGCACGCACACGCACACACACGCGCGCGCACAGCCACAGCTCCTACACCAGCACTACCGTCACCCAGGGACCAACTGTCTGCCCCCCCAGTCCTCCTATTTAAGACAGTCATTATTTCTTCACTGCCAACAAAATGCACAATGAAAGACTAAACTTTTTCTTAGAAAATGTGTCACCCTAAAAGACATGCAAGTGAGAGTCCTCAGGATCCTCCTCACTGCGAACACACTCACCCCATCTTTCTCCCCACTTTCTACAGCAGCTCAGGAGGGCTGCTTATGGGAGGTGATCAGAAGTATGGTGAGCACCGCTGTTGAGTGCCCTCAACAGAAAGCAAGGCTCACAGGAGCACGATGCCAGGGGCCGGCCAGATAGCTCAGCTGGCTAAAGCACCTGCTTAGGCACACCCAGAGTCCAGGGTTCAATCCCCGGCGTGCCGTGCTGGGCCTGCCCCTGGGGTGTGCTAGATGGCAACTGACACTGGGTTTGTTGGCACGTGCCTGTAATCCCAGTGCCTGAGTGGCTGAAAACAGGCGGATCACTATGACTCTGATCCGGTGGTGAGACCCTGGAGACCCTGTACTAAATACATTCAAGGAGAAGGAGGAGGAGGGGCAGGAAGAAGAAGAGGAGGAGGAGGAGGAGGAGGAGGAGGAG
>PVJA010048507.1:0-14181 GCA_004027025.1 Myocastor coypus
AAAAAAAAAAAAAAGAATAAAGTAGTTGTATGCCAGCTACATGGTGCTCTTCAGGAATCAAGAGTTAAAGAATGAGCCGGGCGTGGTGGCGCACACCTGTAATCCCAGCACTTGGGAGGCTGAGGCAGGAGGATCGGTGTGAGTTCGAGACCAGCCTGGGCTACAAAAGTGAGCTCAAGGTCAGCCTGAACTGCATAGTGAGACCCTGTCTCAAAAGACCAAAAAAAAAAAAGAGTTAAAGAATGTTGGGCTGGGAGATAGCTCAGTGGCATCAGCATCTGCTTGGCAAATTCAAGGTCCTGAGTTCAATCCCTGATTAACCCCCCACCCCCCAAAAAAGTCTTTGGCCAAAGACACCTACGTAATCCTCATGGACTAGTTCACTGACCTGGGTTAACAGTGAGTTTGACTGGACTATGCTTTAAAGAAGCTACTCTCCTTGCCTGTCTGAGGTAGGACTTCAAGGCTAAAGTTTCTTTCTTTTCAGTTCTTCTCCATGAGTATCTGACAAGGCCAGCTGACCATAACATAACACAGATCACTGATATTCCTGATTGGTGGGTGTCTGGGGTTTTAAATTCACTATAAGTTCACATTGATACTTAGAACTAGAAAGTGGGCCAACTGGGCATTTACTTTTGTGTGTGTGTGTGTGTGTGTGTGTGTGTGGTAAAGCACATGCCAGGGATTGAACTTCGGTCCTAGACTTACCTAAGTAGGCATTTTAGACCACTGAACTATCTCAGTGGCCCCTTGATTCTGCACAGAATGCTTGCTGAACTGCCAGAATCGTGCTAGCAAGCGACTGACATCCGTTATCAGGAAAAAACAAGCAATTCTGACAAATGCTTGTAGTTTACAAAACAAATGCATTTTACCATTTCATCAGATTACTTGATCTTTGCTTATTTCACCTGTGAAATAAGGGCAATACACCTATGCCTCATGATCCTGTCATAGGGATTGAATTTACACATATGAAATAATACCTAGCCCTTGTTATTTCAAAGTACTGCACATGGCTCTATATTCTAGGAAGCACAGTGACCTCAGAACCAGACTTAAAAAGAATTACTTGATGTATATTCTGCAAAGCCATCTTCTCCCAGCTCCAGAATCATTCGCTGTCTCCACCTCTCCAAGTAGAAAAGCTGTTCTGCAGTCATGGTCCGCTGCAGGACCCGAGTCACGCTGGGCATTGAATTTCTCTGCAGGGGGATTTTCAAAGGAGCTGCAGGCTCCGTGTCTGGTTTTAGGCTTCGCTCTGGATTGAAGATAGGAAACCAGCTCTGGGGAACTCTGGCCTCAGCCTGCTGTGGGGCCTTGGCTTTGCTCACAGGTCCAAAGAGTAAAGCATCTTCCTCTAGCAGTGATTCTGGGGTCTGGACCGGGTCTCGGAATGCCAAGACCGACCTTACTAACTCAGAGTATCTGGCTTGGTCCACTTCTTCATAAGGGTTTTTCTTCCTCGGGCCACAGGAATAAGAGGAAGTGGAGAAAGCAGCAAGGTGGGCTGCTTCCACGGAAAACCCCTTGGAACTCCTGAGCTGCTTCCAAATGCTCTGACACAGCTTCATCTTCTGCTCTCTTCCACTTCTCTAGTCTGTTTGCAACATGGAGTGCCTCTTAGTTAGGATTCCTATGAAAACATTAAGAGAAAAAAAATAGTGTTAGGTATCAACGCATGATATTTGAGTCACCAAAGGGAAAGCTGCTTTGGAACAACTTTGTTCTTAGAACTGTACTCAGGATCACTCCTGAACGTTTGGAAAAGGCAACTTTTGAAGAGTCACTCAGCAATAAAAGAAGGGCTGCCACTTACTAATGCGCGACTTTCCTAAGTTGTGAGATGTTCCTTTCCTTCTATTGGAAGGAAAGCGAGGCCAGGACAAGGGGCGCGGAACGAGTAAAGTTTTTAGGGTCCTATTCTCTGCATGGGCATTCTCATTCTCTTCTCCCAGCCTCTAGGCGGGTCTGCTATGGCCGTTTCAGGCGCAGATCGTGACCCGTTTCCCACAGGTGTGGACAAGCTAGGGAAAGCTCGCTGGTGGACCCCTCAGGCAGTAATTTGGATTCGGGAAAAGATAAGGCACGTTTACCGCAAGGGTAGTATCTCGGACGTCACCACGCTTTGTTTAACTCCGGAAACGCGAAGAGCCTCCGCTACCCGTACTTTTATCGTTCCCGCGCTTCGGCTGGGCTTTAAGTCCCGCCCCAGTGAAGCAGCCCCAGCATGCACTGCGACGGTTGGCCTCTACCGACTTGCGATCCGTCGGAATCTTACCTCCAAGTCGCGCGCTTTTGCTCGCGAGATTTCTACGTCAGCCTGGTCGTCACATTGGAGTCGGGTTGAACCATAAAT
Source organism: Myocastor coypus (assembly GCA_004027025.1). NCBI lineage: Eukaryota > Metazoa > Chordata > Mammalia > Rodentia > Myocastoridae > Myocastor > Myocastor coypus. Next base: position 2,363 of record PVJA010048507.1, read on the forward strand.
TAGACCCTCACACTCAGGCGCGCTCTTTCTTGAGGCATCCATGCCACTAGGGTGACTCTCGCTACACGTCGCCGTCGCGGTCCTTCGGTCGGCGGTTCCCACGTGTTGCGGAGCGAGGGTAGGCCCTGCGTTGCTTTTTTGCCCGGCTCTAAGATGGACGGCGGCGGGAACGGGCGAGGTCGCTGTAGAGGAGTGCATGGCGCGTCGCTCGCCTGCTTCCGGGGCTTCTGGGACGGTGGCTGACCGCGTGGCAGTCCGCCGCCGTCCGGCGGGGAGGCCAGCGGGAGGCGGGGCCGCGGCCGCCCCCGAGAGGCCCTCGGGCGGCGGCGGCCCAGCCTCTTATTTCCTCGCACAGCTAGGCGGCCCCTGCTCGAGGCCCGCGTCGCCATGGCCGCGGTTCCCGAGTCACTGCCGCCGCTGGAGGAGGACCGCGGCAAGGTGAGGGACGGCAGGCCCCGCGCTTCCTCCGCCCCCTGCCGTGGCCGACTGCTGGGGGACCGCGACCCCTGGCGTCCACTCCGCGTCCTCCCGGGGTGTCGGTTTGGCGAGGGCTGGGGACCCCCGATTTTCCCGTTGGGGAGGGCAAGGCTCGTGAGACCTTCCGGTGGTACCCCCACCCGCGCGCCTGGTGACTAGACTCGGGGTAACCCTGGAGACCTCATGGTTAAACGCTAAGTGCATCGTTGTGAGAACTTTGTTTTTTTTTTTTAAATCTTTTATTTTTATTATTTGGTGCAGGGTTTCGGTACGCAGCTCGGACTCAGTGATCTTGTGTCTCAGCCTCTCCAGCGCTGGGATTACAGGTGTGCATCACCACGACCTGGTCTTTGAACTTTCCAGGCAGGCGCTTAGACCACCAATATCTCTCTAGCTCTAGAATCTTGAACTTTAGTAGATGATCATACTTCATGAACTTGTCTGTGGAGCTTTCTGAGACAGGATTTTTTGCTGCACAGTCCAGGCTGGCCTTGCACTCCTGGCAGTCCTGTCTCAGCCTCTGAGGGAGTGCCACCATGCTGGGCCCTCACTGTTTTAAAGGCTTGTGTATCTATGTAAGTCCCAGGCATGCCGCCTGTATTTTGAGTTTATTACTGTTAGATACTGAGACTTCATTATTAATTGCTCCTTGGGATTTGAGCCACTAGTTTTCTGTTGTGTACAGGTTGTAGGTCATAGTCTTCTATGCAGAATCACCTTTAAAGAAAACCTAAAAATTCTAGCTGGTCTCAAATTTAAGAAAGTAGGAGTCATGTTGAAAACTTTGGAAGTGTTAGATGAAGCCAGCCTTTGTTAGAAAGTAGTAAATTCTGAAGTTGTACACTAAGCAAGTGAGTTGTGTGCCAACAGGTTAGAAATGAGAGCTGTGTTTGGGGATGGTTTTGAGCAGATGTTCTTTGCAAGTTGACCTGCAAGTGTTGGCACATGCCTGTAATCGCAGGGCTTGGAAGGCTGAGATGGAATTGCCATGAGTGAAAGACCAGCCTAGGTTACATAGTGAATTGAAGGCCAGCCTGAATCACAGAGCTAGACTGTGTCTCAGAAAATAAGGTTGAGAGGCCACTATGTTCGCTCTTGCTGGGCAGCCACCCATGGGCCCTGATTTTCTTACCTTTACATAGCCTTCGGGCTAGGGAAGTAGCTCAGTAGGATAAGTGCTTGCCTGACAAGCCTAAGGGCCTGAGTTCAATCCCCCATCCCACACAAAAAAAATTGGGGGCCTGGTGGGATGGCTCAGTGGTCTAAGGCGCCTGTTTAGAAAGCTTAGGTGGCTGCAGGGACTGCGGTTCTATCCCCAGCACCACATGCTGTGCCAGCCCTCGCCTCGGGGCAGGCTGAGCTGGCCATAAAAATAAATAAACCTTTACATAGCCCGACTATCTGCAGACCCTGATTCTTAGGTTAGCTTTCCTACTTTTAATAAACTTAGGGGCTTTTGTTATTGAATAGAATGAGAACTTGAGACTTCATTCTAAACTTACTCTCCCTAGCTGGGCGTGGTGGCGCAAGCCTGTAATCCCAGCACTTGGGAGGCTGAGGCAGGAGGATCAGTGCTAGTTGGAGACCAGCCTGGGCCACAAAAGTGAATTCAAGGCCAGCCTGAACTGCATAATGAGACCCTGTCTTAAAAAGAAAAAAAAAAAACTTACTCTCCCTGAACTGTGGAAGTTTGGTGGTCATTTGTGTTTTTCTCTTAATACAGTATCTTTTTTTTTTTTCTTTCACTTTTTTGTTCAGTCTCAGGATTGAGTGCCCAAAATCTCACCTTTACTAGGCGAGAGTCACTTTTTTAAAAGTTTCCTACTTTTTTGAGCAAAACAGAGGAGTGATAACTGGGTCTATCAGCTGCCTGCTGGCTTCAGCGTCTAAAAAAGAAAATTATAGTTTTATCCACCAGTACCCTTTTTTTGCCTAGTGTGGCTTTATTTTGCAACTGGGCCTGGGCAGATTGACAAGGCAGTGGTGAGTCACAAGTTAACCAAAGAGTTTATGGCCGTATGAGATAGTGACCCAGTTTACCTTGAGCAAACTTTGAGCATAATATAGTGTGGGGGGGTTTTGTCTTTTTAAGACAGGGTCTCACTATGCAGTTCAGGCTGGCCTTGAGCCACTTTTTGTAGCCCAGGCAACTTGCACCAATAATCCTGCCTCAGCCTCCTGAGTGCTGGGATTACAGCATGCATCACCATGCCCCAGCAGCATAATATAGTTTTTTGTCTTTTTTGGGACAGGGTCTCGTTATGCAACTGAGCCTTGCCTTGAGCTCACTTTTGTAGCTCAGGCTGGTCTCGAACTGGCACCGATCCTCCTGCCTCAGCCTCCCAAGTGCTGGGATTACAGGCGTGTGCCACCACGCCCGGCTCATAATATAGTTTTGATGGAGAACTGAGATGTTTACTTTTTTGTGCTTAATATAAATACATTCTGATTATTTGGTTTGTAGTTTTCATGGGGTTAAATTAATAGGGAATATAATTCTTTTTTTTTTAGTCTTTTTGAGACAGGGTCTCACTATGCAGTTCAGGCTAGCCTTGAGCTCACTTTTGTAGCCCAAGCTGGTCTTGAACTCGCACCGATCCTCCTGCCTCAGCCTCCCAAGTGCTGGGATTACAGGGGTGAGCCACCATGCCCGGCTAGGGAATATAATTCTTGAAAATTTGCTAATAGGATTCTCATTTGGCAAACTAAGCAATACTGAAAAGGGAGTTTTGAGCTGTATCTGGCACTTAGGCACTTAGGATTTTTGTTGTTTTTTGATACTAGGCCGCCAGACCTCACTACATTGTTGAGGCTAGATGTGCAGGTTGACCCTGATTCTCCTGCTAAGTTTCACTTCTCATCATCTAGATTTTCCAGGCTAAAATAGCTGGGCACCTTATTTATTTATTTATTTATTTATTTATTTATTTATTTTTATTTATTTTTTTGTCTTTTTGAGACAGGGTCTCACTATGCAGTTCAGGCTGGCCTTGAGCTCACTTTTGCAGCCCAGGCTGGTCTCGAACTCACACCGATCCTCCTGCCTCAGCCTCCCAGTGCTGGGATTACAGGTGTGAGCCACCACGCCCGGCTTGGGCACCTTATTTAAGTGCATGCCCAACCCAAATGGTCCCTGAGTGCCTTGAGGGTCTGGAGTGTGACATCAGGCATCACTGGAGGTGTGGGATCTAACCACTGGGCTCTAGTTCTGAACAGCCTCAGGCTTCACTTGTAAATGTGCCTGGGAAAGAAAGCGCTATCCTTTGGCTCTGCGAAGCCCTGGGTGATAACCTTGACCAAATCTGTTGGCTGGACTGCTGTGGGTTCTGTGGGTTTGAGTGGGTGGCAACTCCAGTGTTTGCTGCAGTGGTTCCTGGGCATGGTCCTTTTGCTGGTGGAGGCCGCCTTCAGTGGGGCGCTGAGACAGGAATAGCCTACAGTGTATTCCTAGGGTGATCCTGTACTTTGCCCTATACTGTAACAACTCCATGCATACCAGTTTTGCAGTTTTCAGACTGAGGATTTCTTTAGCACACTCATGTGACTTTCTGTTCAGGAAGTTCAGTTTATCACAGCTGTCCACACTTAGTTCTGCATCAGTGATTGCACACAGTGTCCTTGGTCCCCATTTGTGATTGCTTATCAGGTCAAGATGTGCTCAGTCTTTCCAACTACAGGAAGCAGAAAGTAACAGGCTCTTAAAATTTCTGGACCTGTATGCTTGCTCAGACCTTGTGACTAATCACCACCATAAGTTGTGTTTTTTTTTTTTCTCTCCAGGACTGGGGATTGAACTCAGGCCCTTGCATTTGCCAGGCAAGCGCTTATTCTACTGAACTATTTTCTTGGCCCCTTTCACCATTAGTTTTAAGCCAGGCTGCCTGTTTTGGAGATGTAGCCTTGTGCACAGTGTGTTTAGCAACATTCCCAGCCTATTCCTTGACAACAGCCTCTTGGCTTCTGGCCCTGACCCCACAGTATCTGCAGGCACAGTCAGGTATTCTGGACCAGGTTGAGCACTAGATTGGGACAGGGGCCTTGCTGACTTATGTGGTGAGGTTTTTTTTTCATTGGTTGGTGTTGTTTGTAGCCTTGTGCTGGTTTCCCACTAGGATTTCTGAAGAAAATCCTTAGGACATCTTTGAGATCACACAGCTTTGTTAACTGATGTGGAAATTGTTGACACCTGATAACTAGATGATTTCTTGATGTGAGCTTGTTTAAGATAGTAATCTGGCATGGACTTTTTATCAGTCCAGTTGGTGCATAGGCACGCAGCCTTGTGAAGTGATGATTCAGTTTATCCATTCGCTGAGTGAGCCATGCTGACCTCCTTCAAGCCCCAGTTCCTGTTCTAGGGACTTGGGCTGTGTGGCCCCCTGTGCTGTGTGGCCTGCAGCGTTCTGCTGTGGGTGCTGAGTACTGGGAGCTGCGGGAGGATGGTCAGAGGTGGCAGGGTGGGAGTCCCACCTACCAAGATGAGTGGTAGAATCTGATCACTTGCTGCAGCCCTTCTGCTTTCCATTGAGTTTACGCCTGTTTTGTGGTTTATTACCTTGCACTAGTGTCTTTTTTTTTTTTTTAAAGGGAAGGGTATACAAGGTGTTCAGGGTCTCACTACTAGATTGGACTCATAGTGATCCCCCTCTTTACAGCCTCCCAACAGCCCAGTCTCAATTGCCATCTCAGGGAGGCTGTCACAGTAGGACCGAGGATCAAACCCCTGGCCCTTGCACTGGTGTCTTTGAGGGCAGTTAGCATTGTCTTAGGCTTTGGTTACAGGAAGGTACAGCCCAGCAAGGGCAGGGATGAGGCCAAATGACTAGAGCTGGGCCCCTTCTCATACGCCATTGCCACAGAGGTGTCATGGGAAAATATAAATGTAGCTGTAGCTGTTACCTTCAGGATGGGAAAACAGCAATATTCATTCACATTTTAACTTCCTTTTTGAAACAGGATCTTATTTACTGTGTATTTCAAGATGTCCTTGAGTTCCTGGAGATCTGCCTGCATAGCCTCCCTGGTGCTGAGATTATAGGCCTGTGCTACATTGTGCATAAAAAAGGTTAAAGTGGCCGAGAGTCCAGCTATAGTCTAGATACTGGTTACCGTAGCTACTTTGCTCCTATCTTTTTGGCTGTGTGGCACTAGGCTAAGCCAGTGTGTGTTCTGAATTGCAGTCTTGGCTTTGTGTTTTCTGGTCAGCCATAGAGGTGTTACATTTGCCACCCATGAGCTGTGAAGACCTCTGTAAGAGCAAGCTTTGCTGGTGAATAGACAGAAGTGAGATTTGGATCCCGAGTGAGCAAATGGCTGGCTGGCTGGCCAGTAGTAGTCCTCAGCAAGTGCTGGTGCTGGCCCAGAAATGCCCTGGCTGTTCCCCACAGCAGCTGGAACATGGCTTTCTAAGGGAAGCGATGCTGCTTACCCCTTGGTCCTCCTGCGAAGAAATGACCTCCATACTGTAAGGACTGATCCAAGGAGGAGTCTAAGACATGGGCGGTAGGGTGCAGGACTCAGTTGTTAAAACTAACATTTCACTGTATAAGAGTGGGCATCTTTCTTTACATTTGATTCTTACGGTTGACTTGTGCAAATGTAAGAGAAGTCACATGAGAAACAGGAAGACTATAATGGCCACTGAGGCAGGATGGTCAGGGGCAGGCTCTGGGGATGATCACAAGGCTAATAGTTGAGCTCTGTGAGGAAACGAGATGCCCAGTCTGGACCTGGTGATTTCTTTGTTGAGCACAGTACTGTGGAAGAGGACTAGATGTTGGTTTCCTTGACTAAGCATGAGAAGGAATGCTGAACATTGAGTCACACTCAGTACTGTGGAATGAGGATTCAGATGCTGATCTAGCAGCTAAGCATTTCATAGCCCTTTTTCTTTATCTTATGTATTTATTTATTTATTTGAGACAAGGTCTCGCTGTGCAGTTTTAGGCTAGCCTTGAGCTCACTTTTGTAGCCCAGGCTGGTCTCGAACTCACACCGATCCTCCTGCCTCAGCCTCTCAACTGCTGGAATTACAGGCATGCGCCATCACGCCCAACCCTTATTTTATTTTTAAGAGCAGAATACATTTATTGGGGTGGGGGGAAGAAGCTTCTGTCCAGGAGGAGGGACAAAAGGAGAGGTGGTTGCCCTAACTTACAAATTGTGAGCATTTCAAGGAAAATATTGAGGCATCCTAAACAAAATTTTCAATGAACAAAATTTGGACATCAATAAATACTTTGGGTTATGTAGTTATTACAATACTTTTCAAATCCTCCACAGTTCAGAGAAAGTAGACACCCTAAAATGTTTTTTTATTTTTATTTTTTAATTAAAACTTCAGGTCTGCTCTTAAATTTCTTTATTGCCCTTTTTTTTTTTTTTTTTTTTTTTTTGGAGACAGGGTCTCACTGCAGTTCAGTAAGTTTTATTTTATTTTTTTATAAAAAAGGTCTTAAAGTTATATAGGCCAGCCTTAAACTTACTTGGGCTCTTTCTCCTTAGCCTCTGGAGTGGCTGGAATTACTGGGGCTTACTGTCCTATGTGGGTCATTTAACTTAGTGCTGGAGGATGTCCTTGGGGGTCTGATTACCTGGATAGCTGCCAGTTAGTTTTTGAGAACATTCTCATGGTTTGTGTTTTAATCCTCTGTTTGTGCTTATACAAAGTGTACTACTGGAGTTCAGTATGGTGTTTCTGCTATGCATATAGTTTGATCATCCCTCCTCTACCTTACCCTCCTGGATAACCCTTTGTAACAGTCCCCTGTCTTATATGTTATCCTAGATTCCACACATCAGAGAAAGCATGCCATGCTCATCTTTCTCAGTCTGATCTATTACAGCTAAGTTGGTGTTTTTTAGTTCCATTGATTTCTGCAGATGATTGAATTCCAACTTTCTGGCTGTAGTACTCTATCATGGGTATGCTGCATTTTCTTCATGCTTTTGTCCATTCATGAACACCTAGGCTGCTTCTCAGTCTTGGCTTCATAAAAGTGGTACAGGCCTCCTGTTGTACTTTGTGTGCATGCAGGTCTGGTTCTGAGGGCCATTCAGATATTTGTATGGCCCCAATCCAGCTGCTTCATGGTAGCTGTTTGTGTGACAGTTGAGGCTGTCACATCTAGAATTGGACATAGAAAGCTACTGGAGAGTCAGTTTTCAAAAAAAGTGTTCAATATTTTTCTCTAATCCTTTAAAACCTATGGTTTTGTTCCTTTAAGAATTTTTTGTACATGTGGTGTTAGAGATCAAGCCCAAGGCCTCATACATGCTAGGCAAGTGTCCTAGCCCTAGCTATGGTACCAGAATGTATTACATTTTATTTACTTGATTATATTCACATTAGATTCTATAACCCTATTTCCACGTTTCCCCCTTTAGTGAAAAGAGTGGAACCACTGGCACATTGAGCTAGCTGGAGGTCAGGGCTGTGGCTTCCTTAGGAAATGAATCTGGAGAGCTGGCCGTTGTGCAGCTCTCTCCAGCACCTACCCTATCCACAGGCCAGCAGCCTTGATCCTGTGCTTGGCCTACCACCTCTGATAACACAGGATAGGTGGTGTCGCCAGTGTTCCGGTGCATTCACTTTGCATCTGTGTTGACTTTTCTCAGGAAAGCAGCTTTTATCAGAACTGCATGAGAGCCAGGGTCATTTGTGATACAATGAAGTGTTCCTAACCTCTAAGCTCTCTTTCTTTATTGATTTTTTGAGACAGGATCTCACTATGTGATTTAGGCTGGTCTTGAACTCACCATGTAGCTCAAGCTGATCTCCAACACCTGGTGATCCTCCTCAGCTTCTTGGTGCTGCGATTATAGGCAAGGGGCACCACTCTGGCCCACCAAGCCTTGTTTTTGTACAGAGATCTTAGATATGACCATGTAGGGGCCGGGGAGATAGCTCTGTGGCACAAGTGCCTGCCTGGCAAGTCCTAGTTCATGAGTTCGAACCCCAGCCCCAGGGAAAAAAAAAAAAAAAAAAGAAAGAAAAGAAAAAGAAATGACCATGTAAACATTAAACCAAAAGAAAAGAAAAAGAAATGACCATGTAAACATTAAACCAAAGAGCACATGGCTCGTGCCAGTTGTCAAGAAGGCATTGGGAAGAAAAGGTACTTGGGCTGAGGTTTGGGGGTTGTTAATACCATGGTCTTATTAGTAGCTGGTGCTATAATCAGTGTTCTGTTGACAGAACTTGAAACTTGGAAAGCTGTCAAGAGTTCTATGGCTAGTATACTTTTATAATTTGAAGAAAAACATGTTAGAAACCACAGTACTTTAAGAAAGGGGAAGTGCTTAGAAGGTTTACAAAGAGAGAGAAATACATGTTTTTAGCTCTGTCTTAGTTGTCTGGGCAGCTTCACCTGAGCAATAGGAACAGAAAGCAGAACAAGGAAACCAGACCTGCCCACCCGATGAAGAGAATTCACCTTGATTTAAATTGAGCAGGAAAATCATTTAACCGTGTTTTCCTGTATGTACTGTTTTTGTTACTCTGAAGAAAAATATTTAAATTGGCAAAAGTAGGATCATGCAGTTTTCTCTATAAATTTCCAGCTCACACAGGGCTCCCACTGTGCTTTCCACTGTGGGCTTCTGGCTTCTGCTGAGTGCAGTTTTTAACCCTTTCTGTCTTGATGTCTCAGCTGTCAGGAGCAGACTGAACATAGTACAGGGTCTCACTACACAGACTGGACTCATAGTGAACCTCCTATTTCCAGCCTCCCAAGTGCTGAGATTACTAGCTTGTGCAACTATGCTTAGTCTCAGTGCCAGTTGCTGTTGTTGTCTCAGTGCACTACAGGGATGGGGCCAGCATGGCACACCTGGGGATTGAACCCCAGTTGCTGTGCCTGTGTAAGCAGGTGGCTTTAGTTTGCTGAGCTATCTGGCTGTCCTTCTTAAAAATTTAAAGAAGGCTGGTAGTGTTGCTCAGTATCAAGGTCATGAGTTCGATCTGTAGTACTAGAAAAACATCTCTGTATTGTCTGATTAATGCTTCCTGAATATTTCCGTACTTGGAGACTTGTATGAGGAGTCAGGCTTTTTTTTCTCATGTAGTTTTATTTATTTATTTTTCTCATGTAGTTTTAAACCTTACTGTATAGTCAGGTATGTGGTTAAACAGGTAGTTTTCATTAGTTGCACCTGGTGCGGGAATCATACAGTGGCATTGTTCAGATGACAAATGCACTTCAGACATTGGATTGAAAGCCGAGTTTCCAGTGGCGGTTCCGTGGTGTAATGGTTAGCACTCTGGACTCTGAAGACCAAGTTTCCCCACCTTTCCAAATCTGTGACTTTACTCTCCATGATCTGTATATACTGCTGTCTTGCATTTGGGTAGGGTGTGTATGCGCCAGGAATTGAACTCATTAGGACCTTATGCTTGCCAGGCAGGTGCTTCTGCCACTGAGCTATGTCCCTAGTCCCTGCCTTGCACTTTTTTTTTTTTTTTTATGAAAGCTTTTTTTTTTTTTTTCTTTTTTTTTAAATTTTTTTTTTTTTTTTTTTTTTTTTTTTTTTTTTTTCCTTGTTTCAGAACTTTTGTTTGTTTGTTTATTTATTTATTTTTATGGTCCTCTCAGCCTGCCCTGAGGGCAGGGCTGGCGAAGCATGTGGTGCCTGGGATCGAACCGTGGTCCCTGCAGCCGCCTAAGCTTTCCTAAGCAGGCGCTTTAGACCACTGAGCCATCCTGCTGGGCCCCCTGCCTTGCACTTTTAAAGGATACTCTGTAGGGCTAAAATGATGAGACAAATAATTAAAATACTGTTTCAGCTAAGATCTGTATCTGTGGACCTGAATGTCGACCCTACGCTGCAAATCGACATACCTGATGCACTGAGTGAGCGGGACAAGGTCAAATTCACAGTGCACACCAAGGTAAGACTACCTGCTTCTGGGTGGGAAGACTCCTCTAGCCAAACTGGGTGTGGTGCTATCTGTGGGGAGTGGGCAGCAACATGGCTCTTAACCATGCCTTAGGTTTCTCTGCCTTTGGCTTTAATTTCCTGGGACTTTATATATATATTGAGACAGGGACTTGCTATGCAGTTGAGGCTGGCCTTGAGCTCACTTTTGTAGCTCAGGCTGGTCTTGAATTCACACCAATCCTCCTGCCTCAGCCTCCCAAGTGCTGGGATTACAGGCGTGTACCATCATGCCTGGCTATGCCCAGGACTTTTTAAAATTGGTACATTCTTGTCACTTTTGTTGAATGTTGATGGCAAACTTCACAAAGAGAAGACTTTATTTTTTTAAAAAAAACATCTTTAGCAATCAGTTTTGAGTATCAGCTACTAGCTTTCTTAGTGGGGAGATGCAGTAGTGTTGTTCTTTTTTGAGATAGGGTCTTGGTTGTGTTCTTCAGGCTGTTTTTGAACTGAATGTGTAGCCAGCTGGCCTCAAACTTGTAGTGATCCTTCTGCCTCAGCCTCATCCGTGCTGAGTGCACGGATGAGTCTTTATGGACTCTTACTGGTGGTTTCAGAGATTTTGTTTGTTTGTTTATTTATTTTTATGGCCAGCTCAGCCTACCCTGAGGGCAGGGCTGGCACAGCATGTGGCGCTGGGGATCGAACCACAGTCCCTGCAGCTGCCCAAGCTTTCCTAAGCAGGCACTTTAGACCACTGAGCCATCCTGCCAGGCCCCTCTGACTGGTGTTTTAAGTAGAATTTTTCTGCAGCGCTGTCCCGGGTATCTCATCAGGTGGTGCTTATTAGTCAGTAGTTCCCTTCTCTCCACAGACCACACTGCCTGCATTTCAAAGTCCAGAGTTTTCTGTTACAAGGCAACATGAGGACTTCGTGTGGCTACATGACACTCTTATTGAAACAACAGACTACGCAGGGCTTATTGTGAGTATACTTGTTTAGAAAAGGAAATAATGCCTAAAGAATTCTTGCTTTCTCTGTCATGGGTGAAGTCTGAAATAAATGAAGAACAATGTGGAAGGCTCGCATAACGCTGTATGCTGTGAGAAGGTTGACAGTTTCATAATTCAAGTCTTATCTACCTTTCAGCTTGATCTTTTTTTCTCTGGCCTCAGGTGAATTGGTTTCCAGGAAACCTTAGTATTGTTGACAGTGTGCAGTACGATTTGTCTGGTCCCACAGAGTGAAAGGTGGCCATTGATTAACACTTAACCTGTAGGAATAGGACTTGGGTGATCGCAAATAAGGATTGGACACATACTGAAATGGAGACCAAGAATGCTGATATCCTAGTAACAAATCAGTTATTGAATACAGTTAGTGCTTGATGCTTGTGTAGAAAAGTTGCTTTTCTATGTGACACTTGTTTTGGCCTGGGCAGCCTGCCCTGAATATGGGGCTA
>PVJA010048508.1:0-14087 GCA_004027025.1 Myocastor coypus
TTTTTTTTTCCTTGTTTCAAAACTTTTGTTTGTTTATTTATTTATTTTTATGGCAGGCTCAGCCTGCCTTGAGGGCAGGGCTGGCGCAGCATGTGGTGCCGGGGGATCGAACCACTGTCCCTGCAGCCGCCCAAGCTTTCCTAAGCAGGCGCTTTAGACCACTGAGCCGTCCTGCCAGGCCCCCTATCTTAGTTTTTATTGACAGCTCTTTTATTAGATAGTAATTTAGAAGTTTTTTGAAATAGGATCTTGCTATGCAGTCCAGGTTGGCCTTGAACTCACTATATAATGTAGGCTGCTTCAAATTTGCAGCCTACATTATATAGTTATTCTCCTGCCTCAGTCTCCCAAATTCTGAGATTATAGACATGTAGCACCTTACCTGATTGAACTTTCTTATACTAAGAAACACACACTTTTTTTTTTTTTTTTAACTCAATTCGTAATGATATTTGTAGGGTCTTTTTGTGATTTATATTTCTCTCTTTTGTGATTTATATTTCTCTTCTACTACCAAAATGAGAGAATTGGGAGCCAAGGAGATAGCTCAGGGGCACAAATGCCTGGCAAGTGCAACATCCTGAGTTTAATCCCTGGTTCTGCAAAAAAGAGAGCGAGAAAGAGAGAGAGAATTGTAAAGTGACAGTTTTGAGAAATCAGGTGTTTTAATTTTTCACTTAAAAATGTGTAGTAAATATTTTGGGAGGATTATAAAATATTTTTTTGTGTTTAGTGCTTTTCACCCCATCTTACAGTTTATTATTTGAAAAAGTTTGTCATAGTTTGTAATTTATTTTGTGAGATAAAATTATTAGATACTATATGTTGCTTCATTTAAATTTTTGCTAACTGCTAAGCTTCAGTCTTTTCATTAGGGTTGTAATTCATACAGTTGATGATAGGACTACTTTAATGTATAATCTGTTATTTTTTTGTTTTATATATATATATATATATTTATTTGTCTTTTTGAGACAGGGTCTCGCTATGCAGTTGAGGCTGACCTTGAGCTCACTTTTGTAGCCCAGGCTGGTCTTGAACTCGCACCAATCCTCCTGCGTTAACCTCCCAAGTGCTGGGATTACAGGCGTGAGCCACCACGCCTGGCAATGTATAATCTGTCATGAAAGCTTTTCTTTCAAGAATCAAATGATAATATATTCTGTCAATGCATACATTATCAATCTTAGGTTAAAATAAATTTATCTTATATAATAATACATCACCAACATTTAATTTATTATTATTATTTTATTTTTATTTTTTATCTTTTTTATTTTTGTGGGACTGGGGTTCAAACTCATGACCTTGCACTTGCTAGGCAGGCACTTGTGCCACGGAGCTATCTCCCCAGCCCCAATTTGTCTATTATTCCGAACATTTTTAAGATTAAAATAATACTTCTAGCAGAATTGTTTTTCTTGCTTATTCAAATAAGTGCTGATGTGTTTGTACATTAAATATAACTGTGTTCTAGGTTAACTTCTCAGCCTGGCGCTACATTATCAAACGGACATAGTGGCTTATGTGAGTATTCTGTTACAAAACTACTTAGTTTTGAAATTCTTACAGTGGTGTTAGATTAAGCATCAGTATGGGGAGAAAATAGGTTGATTTAATACTCTGCTGAGCTTATAGTTGGAAATTACTAGGTTGAAAAATGTCATTGAGCCAGGTGTTGTGGTGCATGTCTATAATCTCAACACTTAGGAGGCTGAGGCAGGAGGATTGGTGTGAGTTCAAGACCAGCCTGGGCTACAGAAATAAGCTCAAGGCCAGCCTGAACTGCATAACGAGACCTTGTCTCAAAAATATGCCACCTCCCCCAAAAGGAAAAGAAAAATATCATTGAAAAAATTATGAAATTTTAAATTTTGAGAAATCTGTATAACTAATTTCAAAGATGATATTATAAAATAGTTATGGAAAATTTAAATTCTTGAGTATTAAAGCCATTAAGAAGTTATTTTCAACTTTACTAGTTTTTTTTTTTGTATTTTTTAGGGAAGGGTCTACAGGGTATTCAGGGTCTCACTACTAGATTGGGCTCATAATAATCCACCTATTTGCAGTCGCCCAAGAGCCGGGATTACAGGTGTGTGTCACCATGCCCAGTCTCTTTAATAACCATTTAAAAATGATTTTAGCCAGGTATGGTGGCACATACCTGTAATCCCAGCACTCAGGAGACTGAGGCAGGAACATTACTCTGAGTTGGAAGTCAGCCTGAGCTACACCAAGAGACCATGTTCCTGAAAGATTAAAACTAAAAAACAGAAAGCGACTTTGTGTTTTATACTCTTTTTTGTTTTTGTATTCTATATATTGGAATGGAAATGCCTGTGTTTTGCAGCCCTACGCAGCCACCCCCTCAGAGGAGAGAAGAAGGGGGATGGGGACCTTTCTTGTATAAATGGTGACATGGAAGTCAGGAAAAGTTGCCGTTCCAGGAAAAACAGATTTGAGAGTGTGAACCAGAGTTTACTGTTTGATCAACTAGTGAATAGGTATGAATGTTTGTGCAGTGTGAAATTTTAAGTACTGACATAGTAATTTATATAATTCTTTTAGAAATTAACAGTAGCTGATATCGATAGTTTTTTATTCAGACTAGTAGATTTAATGTAATTTGTATAATACTAAAATTTTTCTCTATTTTAGCAGTTAGATAATTTAAAAGTAATTTTATTTAAACTTCACTATTATGTTCCTTTGCTATTTGTTCGTTTAATATTTATATTTTTCATTTTCGAGTGTTCTTAAGTTTTTTTTAAAATAAAGTTTATTTTATTTTAATTTTATATTATGGCTGGCTCAGCCTGCCCTGGAGGTGGGGCTGGCGCAGCATATAATGCTTGGGATCGAACTGTGGGCCCTGCAGTTGGCTAAGCTTGTGTAAGTGGGTGCTTCTGACTGCTGAGCCATCTCGCCGACCCGTTTTTCAGTTATTAAGTGATATTGTCTTATTGATATATAGCAAATACCACCTTTGTGTAGTCAGGATTTTGAACCTGGACTTGGTGGTGGTTACCTATATTTGCAGTGCTCAGGGAGGCTGAGATAGGAGGATTATAAATTTGAGCCCAACCTGGGTAATTTAGTGCCTTATTTCACAGAACATAAAAAAAGACGGGGGAAAGAAAGAAAAGAAAAAAAAAAAAAAAAAAAAAAAAAAAAAAAAAAAAAAAAAAAAAAAAAAAAAAAAAAAAAAAAAAAAAAAAAGACTGGGAATGTAATTCAGTGTACAGGTCCTGAGTTCAATACCTTTAACTGGGAGGGTGGAAAGATTTTGACTTGAAGATGTTTTAAACCTGTTATTATTTTTATTTTACTTTTGTATGTTTTTTGAGACAGGATCTCAAAATATAGTTTAGAGTGGCCTTCACCTTACTGTGTAGCTCAGGTTGGCCTAGAATTTACAGTAATGTTCTTGCTTCATTCTCCTGAGTGTTGCGCTTACAGTCATTTGCCTCCACACCAGTTGGACCTGTACTTCTGAGATTGAGTCACCCAGCTAGTAAGTGTGCCTGGTAATCATCAGGTCAGCATCTACTACTTCAAAATTCTGTTTTCAGATAATATCTTTGTTTGTTGCTACAATAACAGAATTCCACAGGTTGGGAAAATTATATAGTAATTTATATCTGGAATCTAGGAAGCCAGAACTGTAGGGACTGAATCTGTTGCAGGCCTTCTTATTGCATTGTAACATGGTGGAGGGATTGCTGACTCAGAGCACAGGAGAGGAAAGGAAGAAGGGGAAAGGGACACAATGCAACTCCTACTGTTTAAAAGCAAAACTCTTAGGATAACCACCCCATCTCTTTGCAAGGGAGTGCATTATGCTCTAATAACCTTTTAAAAGTTCTGTCTCTTAACACTATTGCACTGGGCTTAGGTTTTTCCACATCTGAACATTGAGGGACTTTGAAAGTGATGTATGCATCATCCTGCTGGATCTTTTTTTTTTTTTTGTCTTTTTTTGAGACAGGATCTTGCTATGCAGTTGAGGCTGGCCTTGAGCTCACTTTTGTAGCCCAGGCTGGTCTTGAACTCACACCAATCCTCCTGCCTCAGCCTCCCAAGTGCTGGGATTACAGGCGTGAGCCATCATGCCTGGCATCCTGCTGGGTCTTAATAATGGTTGTAGTGGCATGGAGAAGGGAGGTCAGTGTCATTCACATTTGAAAGGCATAGAAATAATGAAGTATAGCAGTCATTGTCAGAGTTGGGGTGTAACTTACTATTTACTTAGATCTTGATCTGAACATGTAGCAAATAATATAAAAATGTTTATTTGTCAAAAACATAAAAATAAGCTGGGCATGGTGGCACATTTCTGTAATCACAGCACTTGGGAAGCTGAGGCAGGAGGATTGCCATGATTCTAAGGCCAGCCTGGGCTACATAGTGTGTTCAAAGCCAGCTTGAACTACATAGTGACACCTTATCTCAAAAAAAACAAGACAAAAAAAACCACGTAAAATAAAAATTGTTAAGATGTTAGCATATTTTTCTTGGTTTTCAGTATATCTTTCCAGTTATCCTTATTTGTTTTTAAACATTTTATACATTTTATTTTTAATACATTGAATTAGCTTTCCATGTCAGGGATCTGGTAATTATTTATGATGATACCATCGATTGACTTATTTATTGGTTTTCTTTTTCTTTTGGTGGTACTGAGGATTGAACTCAGGGCCTTGTGCATGCTAGACATGACTTATTTATTTGGAGTCTTTTTCATTTTAATAAAAATATTGATTTTTTTTTTTTTTTTACTGGGCATTGTTTTCTGATGGATATTGACATTGAAAGATAGTAGGAACATTATATGTAGTCACAAATCAGAGATGAGTTAGTTTACATGTTGTTGAAGAGTGTCTAAACTCACAAACTTTGATTGTGATTGCAGTACCGCTGAAGCTGTGCTCCAAGAAATGGACAACATTAACATCCGACGGAATCGGCGATCAGGAGAAGTAGAGCGACTTAGGATGTGGACAGATACAGAATTTGTGAGTGCATTATCAGTGACAGCTTCTGTTTGTGATACTACACTGTGTGTGCGCGCGCACGTGTTACTGAAGAAGTACATTTCTAGGTGTCACCCCCCACCCCCACCTCGCATCCCTGCGCTTGTGCCTTGAGATAGGGTCTTACTAAGTGGCTGTGTTGCCCAGGTTGGGCTCAAATTCATTACTCATCCTCTTAGAATGTTGGGATTCTAGGTACCTGCCACCATACCTGGCTTTTAGACTTACTTCATTTTCTTAGATAATTACTTGTCTTAAGCCCTCTAGTAGGCTGTAATTTGCTTGAGAATGTATGTTGATATTGTATGCTTTTAATACATTATTTATTTTTTTTCGGTTCCTTCACATTTAGTGGATTTAGGAAGTGCTATTTTTAAAAAATCTGTGCAGAAAGGTGTTTAGTAAATTTTATAAAGCAGGCCTGTTCTGTTGAATTTTTGAGACAGGGTCTTGCTGTGTAATTTTTAGGTTGGCTTTGAACTTGAGGCAATATTCCTGCCTCAGTCTCCTGAGTGCTGTGATTATTACAGGTGTGTGCCATCATGTTTAGCTATTTAGTGTTACTTATAACACAGAATGAATGCCAAGGAATGTTTAAAATATTTCTTTGTTTAAAAGGAAAACATGGATATGTATTCAAGAGTGAAAAGGCGAAGAAAATCATTGAGAAGAAATAGTTATGGGATACAGAATCATCATGAAGTTTCTACTGAGGGAGAAGAAGAAGGTTTGTAAAGCACTTTATAAAATAAATACTGGGAAGTTCAAGTGGAAGAAAAGAAACATCAAATAATATATGTACAATATTGTTGGGTAGGTGATTTTTTTTTTCTGTGCTAGATCTCAGAGGTATAGGGTTTAATGAATTTTAGGTTTTGAATTTTTTTTGAGACAGAGTTTTGCTTTATAGTTTGTACATTGAACTCAAGATGTAGCTCTGGGTGACCTCAAACTCTTCATGATCTTCCTGTCTCTGCTCATAAGTGCTGGAATTATAGGTGTGCACCACCACACCCAGCTGAAAGTAATTTCAACTCAGTTTACATTCTTTTTTTTTTTTTTTGTCTTTTTGAGACAGGGTCTCACTGTACAGTTCAGGCTGGCGTTGAGCTCAGTTTTGCAGCCCAGGCTGGTCTTGAACTCTCACTGATCCTCCTGCCTCAGCCTCCCGAGTGCAGGGATTACAAGCGTGTGCCACCATGCCCAGCTTCAGTTTACATTCTGAGTTTTGATTTCCTTCACTTGGGAGAAAGCTTTTAGCCGTATGTTTTATGCTACTGTGTATTTCATTAGTAGCAATGACTTGTCCTTAAAGGATCTGATATTTCCCTGTTATTTGAGTTGCTTTTGTACTTAGGCACTATGTAAATAGAAATTTTTTTTTTTTAAGTGTTCTAGGGCCGGGCAGGATGGCTCAGTGGTCTAAAGCGTCTGCTTAGGAAAGTTTAGGCGGCTGCAGGGACCGCAGTTCCATCTCCAGCACCACATGCTGCACCAGCCCTGCTCTCAGGGCAGGCTGAGCCGGCCATAAAAATAAATAAATAAACAAAAGTTCTGAAACAAGAAAAAAAAAAAAAAAAAGTGTTCTAGAATTTTTTTTTTTTTTTTATTACTCTCTCAGGCATTCTTTTTTTAAAATTACTTTTAATAGTATGGAATGCTTCATTAATTTGCATTTCATCCTTGCACAGGGGCCATGCTTATCTTCTTTATATCATTCCAATTCTTAATATATGTGCTGCCAAAGTGAGCACTAATTAGAAAAGTTTATTGTTATTATTATTATTATTATTATTATTATTATTATTATTATGGCCTGCTCAGCCTGCCCTGGGGTTGGGGCTGGCGCAGCATGTGGTGTCAGGGATCCAACCATGGTCCCTATGACTGCCTAAACTTTACTAAGCAGGCTCTTTAGACTGCTGAGCCATCTCACTAGCCCAAACTAAGTTGAACTTTTGCTTTTCTGTTTTGACTTTTTGAGACAGGGTCTCCCTATGCAGTTCAGACTGGCCTTGAGCTCACTTTTGTAGCCCAGGCTGGTCTCAAACTCAACATTGGTCCTTTTGCCTCAGCTACGAAGTTTTTTGATGCCCATGGCCTGTAAATTTCTTACTTAGTTATCTAGTTCAGTTATGGATTAAGTAGTTAGTATGGGACTGTTAATATTATGGAGGAATATGGAGGAAGTTATACTGTCATTCTGAATTCTTTTTTTAGAATTTTATTTATTTATTTTTTTCTTGTTTCAGAACCTTTGTTTATTCACTCATTTTTATGGCTGGCTCAGCCCGCCCCGAGGGCAGGGCTGGCGCAGCGTGTGGTGCCAGGGATCTAACCGCGGTCCCTGCAGCTGCCCAAGCTTTCCCAAGCAGGCGCTTTAGACCACTGAGCCATCCCGCCGGGCCCCCCTGAATTCTTAATAGAAGCAGACAAGTAAAATTTTTAGGACTGGATCTAGGAATATGAAGAAAGCACATTGCCTCCATGGGGTACAAATTCATCACCAGTATGACCATATGGTTAAATTCCTGAGGTAATATCTTTATAGGAATGGATTTCAGGAAAGTTGGTGTATTATAAGTATAGATTAGTAGTACTTCTCAGTGGAATCCCAGGGGAAGATACATTTGTTTTTCATATTTGTTACATATACTCCATATTAAATATGGATATTAATTTTACAAGCTTTTAAAAGTCTATTTTGAGCCGGGCGTGGTGGCTCACGCCTGTAATCCCAGCACTCAGGAGGCTGAGGCAGGAGGATTGGTGTGAGTTTGAGACCAGCCTGGGCTACAAAAGTGAGCTCAAGGCCAGCCTCAACTACATAGCGAGACCCTGTCTCAAAAAGACAAAAAAAAAAAAAAAAAAAAAGTCTATTTTGGAGGTTTAGAAAATTATTATTATTATTATTTTTTGCAGGACCAGGGTTCGAACTCATGACCTTGCACTTGCCAGGCAGGCACTTGTGCCACAGAGCTTCTCCCAAGCCCCTATTTTGTTTATTTTTTAAATTATGCATTTAGTACAGGTTCTACAGGGTCTCATTACACAGATGTAGATTGTAGTGAACCTCCTGTTTTCAGCTTCTCAAGCACTGGGATTACAGGCACATGTCACCATGTCCAATCTCAGTCACCATCTCAACATACTCTGGGAGGCATGGTGAGGGCCAGCATGCCACACTGGGGATCAAACCCTGATCCTTCCACCTGCTAAGCAGGCACTTTAGTCTCTGAGGTATCTGACTGGCTCAGAAAAACTTATTTTAGCATAAATATATTTTTATTTTTATTTGTTTTTTAAGATAAAGTCTCACTATATAGTTTAGGCTGGCCATGAACTCATGATGATCTATCTTCCTGTGTCAGAGTGCTGGAATTACAGGTGTGTACCCCCACATCTAGCTACAAATATGTTTTTTTATTTTTATTTTTATTTTTTTGTCTTTTTGAGACAAGGTCTTACTATGCAGTTGAGGCTGGCCTTGAGCTCACTTTTGTAGCCCAGGCTGGTCTTGAACTTGTACCTATCCTCCTGCCTCAGCCTCCCAAGTGCTAGCATTACAGGTGTGAGCCACCACGCCCGGCTAGCTACAAATATTTTAAATGTTAATATTCTTTGGACAAGAAATCTTGTATTATGATGATTTTCTCTAACCTGTGAATTTCCAAAACTTTAAATAAGCTTTTAGATGTCATGAATAATATATTAAATCTTGTAGTTTTATTCTTCTACTTTACTCAGCACCATTGGCAAACAAAGTATGTAAATTTTCTTCAGACTATAACTGTAAATAGATGTTACAGCTATAGTTAGACTGTTATTGAACTTTTAATATATATTATGACTTATCTAATTATACAGCTAGTTGAATTGTATAGTAGTTATTCATGTCCAGAACTAAGCTATCATCAACACTCTAAAAGTATGTTTCATAGCCGCGGCCACCAGCACACGCCTGTATTCCAGCACTCCAGAGGCTGAGGTTGGCAGACTCTTTAACTGTGAGGTCAGCCCAGGCTGTGTGGTAATTGAGAGCTAGTCTGGATTACATAACAAGATCTTGTCTCAAAAACAAAACAAAAACAAACAAAAATAACAATCTCTTTAATGCTTCCTTCCAGTCCCTGTCTTCATTCTGTTATCAAATGTAACTGTTGTCTACATGCTTAATAAATCACTGTATATGTTGCCAGCAAAAATTGCTGTAGCTATAACATTAGTATTGCTTTAACAGCATATTTTTTCTGAATTACCAAATGGAATTTGAGTGCTAATCATACTTAGATTTTAATTGAGGTCTGGAGAATTTGGAAGAATTTTAAGTCGTATTTTGTTACTGCTTTGTGTTAAGAGGTCTTAAATAAGTCAAGACATTAGTTACAACTTCTGTCTATTTTACTTATAAGATTATTATTATTATTATTTTTTTGTCTTTTTGAGACAGGGTCTCGCTATGCAGTTGAGGCTGGCCTTGAGCTCACTTTTGTAGCCCAGGCTGGTCTCGAACTCACACAGATCCTCCTGTCTCAGCCTCCCGAGTGCTGGGATTACAGGCGTGAGCCACCACGCCTGGCTTTACTTATAAGATTAGATTATAGGTTTATTTATTTTCACAGAGAACTGTATTGATTAGGGGTAGAAAAAACTAACTTACTTACTGTCTGTCTGTCTGTCTGTCTGTCTGTCTGTCTGTCTGTCTGTCTTTCTTTCTTTCTTTCTTTCTTTCTTTCTTTCTTTCTTTCTTTCTTTCTTTCTTTCTTTCTTTCTTTCTTTCTTTCTTTCTTTTGTGTGACCAGGGTTCAAACTCATGACTTTGCAAAAAGCTTTCTTTTTGTCTTTTCTTTTTTTTTTTTTTTTTTTTTTTTTTTTTTTTTTTTTTTTTTTTTTTTTTTTTTTTTTTTTTTTTTTTTTTTTTTTTTTTTTTTTTTTTTTTTTTTTTTTTTTTTTTTTTTTTTTTTTTTTTTTTTTTTTGGTACCAGGGATTGAACTCAGAACCTTACACTTACTTGCCAGGCAGGTGCTTGTGCCCCTGAGCTATCTCTCCAGCCCAGGAAAATCTTTCTAAACAATTATTTATGTTGATTTTTAGTTATATTGATGTATGTTGTATCATAAAGATTGACTTTTTTTTTTTTTTGTCTTTTTGAGATAGTATCTTGCTATGCAGTTCAGGATGGCCTTGAGCTGACTTTTGTAGCCCAGGCTGGTCTGGAACTCAAAGCAATCCTCCTGCCTCAGCCTCCCAAGTGCTGGGATTACAGGTGTGTGCTACCATGCCCAGTGACACTTTTAAATGTTAGCTGTGCAAGAAAGAAAAATGGATAAAATATAATACCAAATTCTAGAGGCCAATGTATGTGGATTAAACATGCTGCCTTTTCCCTTTCTTTTGTATGGGATGCTAGAATCTCAAGAGGAGGATGGAGATATAGAAGTTGAAGAGGCAGAAGGAGAAGAAAATGATAGACCATATAATCTGAGACAAAGAAAAACAGTGGATCGATACCAAGCACCTCCAATAGGTAGGTGATTCTAAATAACTTTTTCCTCTATAATTAAGTACTTTATTCTGCTCTAATGTTTTTTTACAGGGCCTTGTACAATGGTCATGCAGTCCTGGCTACCCTCAAGAGGCTGAGATTGGCCTGGGTAATTTAGCAAGAGCTTATCTCAAAATTAAAAAAAAAAAAAAGGTTTAAAAGATTTACATCTTTTAAGGGCTGGGCAGACTGGCTCAGCAGACTAAATTACTGCTTAGGCAGAGTACAGTGGCCTGGTTCAAATCCTGTGCCAGCCCCACCCTCTGGGGCACACTAAAATGACAGTTGAGACATGCATGATGGCTCATGCCTGTAATCCCAGTGCTTGGGAGGCTGAAAACAGGTGATCACTAGGAGTCAGATCTATGTAGTGAGACCCTGTAGACCCTGTCCACCTTGTACTAAGTACATATAAATAAATAAAAGATTCACCTCTTTTATAGATTTCATGTATCTTTTTATATGTACATCTGTGGATACATATGTAACTAAAAGTTAAAGAACATGATAACAGCATTCAATTAAGTATAGCATGTACATTTTATTTGGTAGGATGCATTTGTTTGTTTGTTTATTTTGTGGGACCAGGGTTCAAACTCATGACCTTGTACTTGCCAGGCAGGCACTTGTGCCACAGAACTATCTCCCCAGCTCCTGTTTGTTTGTTTGTTTTTTGAAACAGGGTCCTGCTATGTAGTTCAGGCTGTCCTTGAGCTCACTTTTGTAGCCCAGGCTGGTCTTAAACTCATACAGATCTTACTGCCTCAGCCTCCCAAGTGCTGGGATTACAGAAGTCTCCCACCATACCCAGCTATATATTTTTTCTGTCTGTCTTGTCTGCCTGTCTGTCTGTCTGCCTGCCTGCCTGCCTGCCTGCCTGCCTGCCTGCCTGCCTGCCTTTCTTTCTTTCTTTCTTTCTTTCTTTCTTTCTTTCTTTCTTTCTTTCTTTCTTTCTTTCTTTCTTTCTTTCTTTCTTTCTTTCTTTCTTTGTCTTTTTGAGACAGGGTCTCACTATGCAGTTGAGGCTGGCCTTGAGCTCACTTTTGTAGCCCAGGCTGGTCTCTAACTTGCACTGATCCTCCTGCCTCAGTCTCCCAAGTGCTGGGCTTACCACCTCGCCTAGCTTGACTGTATCTTGCTATGAGTTCAGGTTGGTCCTTATCTTGCTGTGTAGTCCAGGGTGACTTTATACTGCTGTCTTAGCCTTCCGAGTGTTATGATTATGTAAATCTTGTTTGCAAAGAAATCTGTATTGAAATATAATGGAAATATATACCATTGCACATTTTTATAGTCTCAATTAGGCAAATTTTGTATGTTAAGTCTGTCCCATTAAACCACCATTATAATCAAGATAACATGTTTATCAATCTCCTAAATTTCCATGTATTTGTTTGTAATCTACCCTTTCTTTGATTTGTGCCTCCTCTCCTTTTAATCTGAAGGCAACCATAGATCTGATCTGTTTTCTTTCACCGTAACATAGCTGATATATATTTTCTCTAATGTATAAATGGAATCATGCAATCTTCCATTTAGCCTATGTATTGTAAGGGTTCATCTACCATATTTTGTTGCTTATAATATTAGTAGGTTCCTTTCTTACTGCGAATGTACATGTCTTTTTCCCCTTTGGTGTTGTTGAAGATGGCCTTGTTTATGTTAGAAAAGCACTGTACCACTGAGATGTATGCTCATTGGCATCATAATATTTTTTCCCATTTATTTGTTGATGGACATTAGAATTATTTCAGGTTTGGCTACTAGAAGTGAAGTTGTTATGAACATTTGTGTGCAATTGTTTCATTTTGTAAAACTAAATACCATGTTGTGTAAGGGGTGAGTTTTATGGTTAATTTAAAATTTAATATAATTTACTTTCTAAGAAGTTGCTGAACTAGCCGGGCGTGGTGGCGCACGTCTGTAATCCCAGCACTCGGGAGGCTGAGGCAGGAGGATTGGTGCGAGTTCTAGACCAGCCTGGGCTACAAAAGTGAGCTCAAGGCCAGCCTGAACTGCATAATGAGACCCTGTCTCAAAAAGACAAAAAAAAAAAGAAGTTGCTGAACTATTTTCCATAGTGGTTGTACCTTTATTAGTAAGAGGATATGCTCAGTATCCTTGTCAACACTTGGTATAGTCATTTTACTTAACTAAGGGAGTAAGTATTTACTGTATTTTAGTTTGCATTTCCCTAAGATATTGAATGTATTCCTGTGAACTTAGTTGCTAATGGTATATCTTTGATGAAGCATCTATTCAAATGGCTTGTCTATTTGTTTATTGTTACTTTCTTATTCTTGACTTCTGGGGATTTCTTTTCATTGGGAGTTGTGAGTATTTGGCATTGAACCTGGGACCTTCTAATTGAACTACATCCCAGTTCTGTTTTGTTTTTACTTTTGAGACAGGGTCTTGCTAAGATGCCCAGATAGGACTTGGATTTATGATTTTGTTGGCATTATAGGCATGTGTTGCCATGTTTGACTGGGATTTCTTATATATTCTGGGCATATATCATATCTTTATTTCCAATTTTTACTTTTTATTAATGCATGATTGCAGTACATAATGATCATGTTTCTTGTGGGGAGTGGGTGTATATATATAACACATGCTAATTCTTTTTTACTCCCCCTTTTCTCTTCTCCTTTCCCATCTCTATCTCTTGGTCACTTTCCTGTTTGCAAAAAGATCTCCGTATTTCCTATGTCTTTTCTTTTTTTGTTTTTGCTATGCAGTCCAGGCTGGCCTAGGACTCACTTTCTAGGGCAGACTAGTCTTAAACTCCCAACGATCTTCCTGCCTCAGCCTTCTGAGTGTTTGGATTATAGGTGTGCATCACCACCCCTAGCTTCCTATATTCTGTATTTTATTTTACTGTTTGGGGCCTGAGGTGATAGCTTGATGGTCTGAGTGCCTGCCTGGCAAGCAAAAGGACCCAGTGATACTGCATGCCATGCCAGCCCTGGAAACATGGGTGTGCTGTGCTAGCCACCAAAATCAGGCATGGTGGTACACACCTGTAATCCCAGTACTGGGAAGGCTGAGACTGAAGGATCATTATGAGTCTGAGCTGCGAAGTGAGACCCTGCACCAAATAAATTAAAGCATTATTTATACTTCAGATTTCTCATGTAAGAGAAATGATATACTGTTTGTTTTCATGTCTGATTTATTTAAAATTATAGTCTCAAGGTGTATTCATTTTCATGCAAATAACTCATCCTTGATGGCAAGGTATTACTCATTGTGTATGAATACTATGAGTTCTTCATTCATCAGTTGATGGACATATAAACCACTTCCAAGATTTAGCTGTTATGAATTGTGTTGTTATAAAGCATGCTTTATGGGCTAGGAGATGGTCATTTTGGAGAAAGTTCCATGTACTGCTGAGAAGAATGTGTATTTCCTCTCTTGTTGGATGGAATACTCTAACCTGTAAGCTGCCCAGTTGGAAAGGTTTTTGTTGTTGTTTGCTTGTTTTTGGCTGGCTCAGCTG
>PVJA010048509.1:0-14168 GCA_004027025.1 Myocastor coypus
AAAAAAAAAAAAAAAAAAAAAAAAGAATAGGAAAAATGCCTTAATAAGCAATGAATTCCAGAGTCTGCCATATACCAGGCACTTGAGATGCAGATTTGTTGAATGGATGTATAAAGTAATATTGAGGGCACAAAAGTCTTAATTACTAGAGGCTTTTATTTGAAGAAAAAGAAAAAAAACACTAGCCTCACAAGCTCTTAGAAAAAATGCAAAACCATAGGAAACTAATGCATAGTATACTCAGACACTTCTACAGAGAAGTGTTCTATAGTGTAATCTTTGAGATTCCTGACACTGAATACACAGTATAAAAAAGGCCTTGGAAATAAGGCTCTTTTCTATTTCACTAATGTCCTTGTATGAAGTCTAAGGATAAATTAAACTTACACAAAATTCCTTTCTCTTTTTTCAGTGTATCACATTCATCTTCATGAAAAACCTCTTTTGTTTAGAAAAAAGAAAATGTGATCACCCAATGGGAGTGAAATTTGAAAGGCTGACACTGTAAAAATATTTTTGTGGCTTTTCAACAGTCATAAAGAAACAAAATTTCCAGTATGCAGAAGCTGAACGGATGTAGAAACCACGTTTTTCTACATTTTCACTGTGCTAGGAAAATCTTGTTTCTTTTGTTGTATTTTGTTTGAGACAAGTTTCACTGTGCCATTCAGGTGGGCCTTGAGCTCACTTTGTAGCCAAGGCTGGGCTCTTGTAGGGATCTTCCTGCAGAGTGCTGAGATTACAAGAACACACCACTATGCCCAGCTCTACAAGGACATTCTTAAGTAAAACATTACAAAAAATGACTATTTGTTTTTAATGATATTAACATCAGCTTCTTATAAATACAACTAAATGTGAATGACAGATCATATTAATTATGTCAATAAAATTTAATTGTGTAAGTTTTAAAAATGTATACAGTACTTGATATTAATCAGTACCTATTTCTTACTAAAAACACTAGTATAGAGAAATACATTTCTTTAATGTTATATCTTTGAATGTAACTAAAATTACTATTTGTATTCATCCATGTGCAAGGAGGTCCAAACGTTCATAGATATACTATAATACACTTTATTTTTTATTTTCTGTTTGTGTTAGTGTAAGTTTGCAGTACATAATAATTCCTTTTGTATGGGGGAAGTTAAGGCACAACACGTCATAATTCCTTTTGGAAGTTGGCAGTACAATTAACAGGTATCTTTCTTATCCATTGATTTTATGAGGTTCTGTGGCATTCAGGAAATCGATTGACATAAGAACATCAGCGAAAGAAAACTCCTTTGTAGAATAGGGATATTAGAAATCTCATAATTTCTGTAATGAAATATCATGATACAAAAAAGCTATATGGGATTTTACGCTGTGCTATATTCTCACAATATGTGTAGTGGGCATTTGCTATGTTTGCCACTTAGCATCTATGTACTTCACTATTCCTACAGAGATTTCTCTCCTCTACTCTAAATCTGTGCAATGTACATAAGATTGTCAGCAAACACCCATTTCAGGGTGAGTGTGTGTTCCAGTCCTAGCGAATCAGTTTAGTCTATTTCCTTGGCCAGTATAATTAGATTAAACAAATGAGACACAATTCCAAAAAGTTCTGAAACCAACTAAACTGTTTTCATAGGTGTCATGGCTTATATCCAGATATCCTGCCAAAGCCTCATATGCTCATAGATAGAATTTGGGGAGCGACTAGATCATGGGCATATGATACTAGATTATGGAATCGTGGACTAGTCCAATGATTAGTTTAGCATGATTCTGGGTATGGCTGATGGACTTACAGATAACAAAAGACACACCTTCAGTGTTGGTGGCATCAATCAGTAGGCTCACAGCTTAGATTGGATAAAAATGGGAAGCAGAAGAAAGACTCTCTTCTTCCTGCCTGCCATGCCATGGACTGCTTCTTCTCTGCCATGTTGCTCTGCCTTGTAGCTCAACACTGAAATCTTTACGTGCTGTGAGTCAAAATAAATGTTTCTTCTTTTAGGTATCAGATATTTTGTTTTCGCAATGAGAAAGTAACTAAACAATTGGATTTGGCTTATAAGAATGTTAAGAGCCTGATACCACTAAGCCTGACTAAAAATAAAACCAATGAAGATGAAAGCACAACTGACATTTAAATACTCAGGCAGATTTCTGATGGTGTTATTTGCACACCTGGATCCAACAATACCTGAAGACATATTTAGTCTCCCCCTAGTCCAATTTTGTTTGGTTGTTCAGACAGAATCTCGCTATGTACTCTAGACAGGCCTTGAACTCCAGACAATAGAGGGGCCTTAGCCTCCCAAGTGCTAGGATTATAGGCATGTGATGCCACCCCCAGGTGACCCCCAACCTTTAAGTTACACAGATCAACTCACTTTCTTTTGACCTTAAACTACTTTGCAGCTGAAGTTCTATCATTTGCTATCAAAAGAGTCTTGACTAATATCTTATGAATAATATAATCTACCATCTCATTGAATTCTGGATTGACATAAATTTCTGCATATACAAGTAATATTAATTCCTAAAAAGGATGCAACATATAGAGGAACTATTATAACACCCTGGAGTAAGTATGCCCGAAGAGACTGATGACCTAATTGATCTGAATCTAGGCCTTCCAAATAACTTAATGCTTAACATCCTCAAAAAAATGTGCTCATTTGTTTTTAATCTTTCATTTCCTGTGTTTAGCATTTTAAAATGAAAGCTTTGCTTTCTGAGGGAAACACTGACTCAGGGGAAAATATTTATATTTCTATTGTTTATTCAAAGAAAAGATAATATGAAAGGCACCACCTCAGTAACCTCCGCAGGCTAGCAGGCTAGATACGATCAATCCTCTGTGAAACTTCCCAATTCTTTTTTTGGGATGGTAGGGGTGTTGATACATAATCTTGATAAGTAATTTTTGTCTGGGTTTTGACTCACTGTGTAACCCATAGTGGACTTGAACTTATGGCAAACTTATTGCATCTGTCTCTCAAGTGCTGTGATTATGGGCATGTCCCACCCAATTCTGTTTTTACCTTTTGGCTAGGACCACTTATTCCACATTATCTCTGAATAATTTAGTCCTAAACAATGAAACAAACATGGATTATTTACTGCTACAGTTCTGTACTATCAATACATTTACTACGTTGAATTGGAATTCAAGACAAGACTGGCAACTGAAAAGATTATGTCCAATAGTTTTGTCTTAGAAGGTCAGTTTCAGTGGGCTGGTTACATAGATTGCATGGGGATTAAAAAAACAGATGTTAGAGCTGGGAATGTAGCTCAGCGGCATTGCACTTGCCTGGTAAACATGAGGTCATGAGTTCAGTTCCTAGTACCAAAAACAAAAACCACAGAAAAAAAACAAATGTTAGATGCAAGCAAAGGTCCTCCATTTGGCAGTATATCTGACTGTTCCTCAAAAATACATATTTTTTGATAACAATGACCAATACAAATATCTGGAAAAAATTAATACATAGGACTTTTTTTGTTGTTGTTGTTGTTCCTATAAGTCTAAATTTAAAGAAGAATTTCTTGGGACCTCAAAGATAGATCAGAGGCAAAAGCTCCTGGACCAGAGTTTGATCTCTGGCTCTATATGCTGCATTCTGGGCCCCACATCCCCAAGTGCACTGTCTTGGCACTAGAACTGGGCACGGTGACACAGGTCTATAATCCCAGAATGCAGGAGGTTGACCCAGGAGGATCTCTGTTAGTTTGAAAGCATCCTGGGAACTCTGAAAGCAACCACCAGGTCAGACGCAACCGCATAGCGAGACCCTGAATAAATAAATAAATAAATAAATAAATAAATAAATAAATTATTTTTGCAAGATCAGCAGACATTGTGCTTTACATATAGATGCTTTCCCAAAGAATCATGTACTTTTAAAAGATGATTTTATCATGGCAGTACTATACCTAAATGTGATGTTAGGCAGCTGGACCCAGTAGAAACAGTTGGGTCACTGGGGTTGCACCTCCCTACCTATTTCCTTCCTTTATTATCTGCTTTTTGTCTGCCTTGAAATAAGCAGCTTTCTGCTGTCCAAGCCCGTTCACCAAGCTGTTTCTATGTTTGACTCCACCAAACATGAACTAAAACTCCTAAAACATAAGCCAAAATCACTTCTATTCCTTTAAGTTGCAAGCATCAGAAAGTTACTAAACAGATATTTTTACCCATTTTTGAAATGGGGTTTGCACTATGACTGCATGAGCATGTTGTTCAGAAAGCTTTGAAGCAGATCAAAGGAAGAGTTTGGAAAGATTTGGGGAGGCTTTCTTAGAATGCTCTAAACTGACCTTGAAAAATTCTGGTCAGTGCTTGGAAGAATAAAATGCTGATAAAAAGGCAGACAGTGACGACTAAGCTAAGAAAGTTTCCATAGAGAACATGGAGCCTATTGGTCACTGGACTCTAAGCCATGTCTGTTATGCTTTTAAAGAAAATCTGTCTACATTTATTCATGTCCTAAGACTTTGTAGACTGAGATTAAGGGTGGAACACTAAAAAAATGTGGTAGAAGAAATTTAGAAGTAGCCCAATGTTCAGGCTATGGCGTGAATTCTGTTTACTGCTTTAACCCAATTTCTACAGAAAATCAGAAGCAAAAATCCTATGTGAGAAGTTTTCATTTATTCCAGAAAGAAGAATTATGAAGTTTTGGACAAAGAATGGTTGCCTGCTTAAACAATATATTATTAATAAGGTGCCAAGTACTTTGTGTCAGGACAATAGGAAACATAACTTGAGATTATCCTAAGAATTAACAAAATCCCACCCTTCCAAGGTTAAGAAGTACATAAGTGACAGACTGTCTTGAGAAGAGAACCCCAGTGTACTCTATTCTTGGACAGCTGCATAGAAATTTTTTTGCCAGGAAAAAGTTTATTGTGCTTAGGTACTCAGAGACCCTTGCAGCCATGACTCAGGAGAGCCTTGTTAATAATCAAGCTGGCTGCAGACACTAGTGTTTTCACATGGTCTCGGTTGTACCAACATACAGGATGCAAGAACTGTGTGATCATGGAGACGTCCGTAGAAATTTCAGAAGCCCTATGAAGTCAGGCAGTGTACCCATGAAAGGACATAAACAAAGTCATAAAGATGGAGCTGAAAATTCAGTGAGGATCCCAGGAAGTCAGAGATGCCATGACCATGGGATGGCAGCTGAGGGAAAGTGCATACACTAAGCAAAGTCAGGACAACAGAGAGGTCATAGGGCTGTCACAGGCGGTGCCATAAAAACAGGATCATGTAAGCCATTTAAAGTTCTCGCCACAGGGCCAGAGGTATAGCTCAGTGGACTAAGAGCTTGCTTAGGGAAACGAAGGGGCCAGGGTTCAATTCCTGGCCCCGCCTGCTGAGCCGGCCACCATGTCGGGGGAACTGAGCCTGCGATGGAGTCTGGGCATGGTGGTGCATGCCTGTCGTGGTGGTGTGGGCCTGTAATCCCCACACTTGGGAAGCAGGAAACAGGAGGATCGTTATGAGCCTGAGCTGCATAGTGACAGCCGGCACATAAATAAGTAAATAAGTCAATAAATAAATAGTTAAGGTTAGTTCACATTTCACCATAACTTGAACCAGGTAAAGAACACAGAACTACAGGATTTAATTTTGTCCTGCTGGATTTGAGTCGTTTTAGTTCCTATCTGCCTCTTTCTCCTTTATGGAATGGAAATGTTTATCATGTGGAATTGCATATTGGAGTCTTTAACTTTGTTTTCTTATTTTTATGGGGCTCACAGCTAAAAGTTTGCCTTCATTCTCAGAGGACACTTTGGACTTGAACTTTTCAGCAATATTGGAACTGTTTGGACTACAGCAACTCTTACACATAGATAAAATATCCTCTGCATAAACAAATGTGCCTGAGTCTTTTAGGAGCGAGGAGTAGAATATTATGGTTTCCATTTATATGTCCCCTCAAAATCTCATGTGTTCATTGGCAGAGCCTTTGAAAGGTGATTGAATCATAGAGATGACAGCTAAATGTGATCCTAGAAGGTGGGGCCTAGCCAGAAGAAGCGGGTCAAGGAGACTGTGAGCTGCTAATGTATATTCCCTTGCCTGTCACCTTTCTTTCTCTGCTTCCCAGATGCTATAAGGCGAGCAGCTTTCCTTTGCCAAAGTCTATCCCCATTGCTTCCATTCATGCAAGGGACGAAACTTCTAAAATGAGAGCCAAAATAAATCAGAATTAAGGAAGGAAAGGTTTATTTAGCTCACAGTTAGTGGAGGTTTTAGTCCATACTCAGCTGGCTCCAAGACAGTGTGACATATGGTAGCATTCATGGCAGTGGAAAACAGCAAAGATGTAAGGGAGGGACAGCACCTGTGACTTCTAGTTAGCCTCTCTCCCTTCTTCACATTATAATATAGGTCACCCACACAAGGGCAGTTGTAGCATTAACATCCATAATCCAAGTATTGGATCATGAATTAATCACAAACTATAGAAACCTACTTCATAATTACATGAGGATTTGGAGAGATAACTAGACACAAACCATAACAGTAATGAAGGCAGCAAGTTATCATCTTAATTTGATATACAGTCATAGTTACTAATAGCAATATCAAAATAACAAGTCTACAAGTCAGTTATATGAAAAGAAAAATATTCTGTCCACTTCTTGGATTGTTCCTCAAAAATTCACAAGAGAGGCCCTGTTTATTTATTCCCACCTTCTAGGTGAGAAAACAAGTTTTGAGAGTTTGAAAGAATTATCTAACTTTATTGTTACTCTGGTCAATAATTACAACTTTATTTATATATTTATTATTTTATTAATTTTAATGAGAAAGAAATAACAAGGAGACAGTTTCAAGACAGGCTAGTAGGACAGTTAGAATAATTTATACTCTGCATATTGTTGTCTTCATAATAGTTGTTCAGAGTATAAACTGCAGACCTATCTTTTCAAAACAGTATTAGTACAAAATTTTCTTCTCATTGAACTAAGAGAAAGTAGCTGTATATATAGTCCAATAATCCATAATAGTAGTGGGTTATCACCAGAACTGGCAATGTCAGAAGCTGTTTATCTGAGCCTTTTACAGCTCAACATATTAATATGGCTTTACTTTTATTTTATTTTTAAAGAGTTTTTTATTTTTTTCTTGTTTCAGAACTTTTGTTTGTTTAGTCACTCATTTTTGTTTCAATTTTTTATTGTTTAAATTTAACAATGGTTATATTACATATTTTCATCATCAGATCAGTTTAGATTAATACATATAGGTATATAAGATTGATCAAACAATTAAACATTAACCTTTCTAAATCCACATTACTTTTTTTTTTCTTTTCCCCTTTCTTTTCTTTGAAAGTTGACATATTGCGTATTGTCCTCGCAATCATTCTACAGAATGACTCATTTTTTTTATGGCCGGCTCAGCCGCCCCGAGGGCAGGGCTGGTGCAGCATGTGGTGCCAGGGATCGAATCTCGGTCCATGAAGCCGCCCAAGCTTTCCCAAGCAGGCACTTTAGACCACTGAGCCATCCCGCAGGGCCCTGGCTTTACTTTTATTTTTTTTATTTGTTACTTTTTTAAGGTTCTTTCTTTCTTTCTTTCTTTGATTTAATATTTTATTGTATAAATTTAACAATGGTTATATTACATATTTTCATCATCAGATCAGATTAGATTAATACATATAGGTATATAAGATTGATCAAACAATTAAAACATTCACACATTCAATCAACATTACTTTTTTTTTTCTTTTCCCCGTTCTTATTTTAAAAGTTGACACATTGCATATTGTCCTCACAATAGTTCTACAGAGCACAGTGTGTGGGCATGACCCACCACCCTATTGATGTTGCTAAGGAGAAAAAAAAAAGAAAAGGAAAGAAAAAAAAGAAGAAAGGAAAAGAAAATTCTTCTCTTTGGACTAAGAGGAAGCAGATGCATACACAGTCAAATGTTCTGCAATTTCAGTGGGCCATCAGTGAAGCTTGTAATATTGGAGGCTATTGATCTAAGCCTCCTAAAGCTCATCTCACCATTCTAGCTCTTCGTTTCATGCATTGTAATTAAGCTTTTTTTTTTTCTTTTTTGCTGGGTGATCAAGGGCAAGTCAAAGCAAGACCTATATAGCAAAACATTCGGATTTTTTTGTATCTTCCAGGCCTGGCTTTACTTTTGATACCTTGTGATTAGAATTTTCTGCTGGCTGGTTAAGACCAAGGTAAAGCAAGACTTATAAAATGAAAAATGTAAAATTTGCATCTGACAAGCTCAATCAAATCCCCTCAAGATTTACCCTGAAACCGTGTACAGCGTTTTGTAGGTCTTTTGTCAGTGTCAGCCATCTGGATGAGTTGTGGTCATTGCTTAACCAACTTGCGTTCTGTGAGAGTCTGAGTGAGTGTTTTCTCTCTAGGTGACTCTCCTTAGGCACACTATACATCATCTAACTCTTTCCTCTGTTGCCCCATATTCTCCATCTACAGAAACTTCAGGAAATCACTGAGTTACAAGATTTTAAAAAAGGTAATAAAAACGTATAAGAGTTGGGGCCAGGGAGATAGCTTAGGGGCCCAAGTGCCTGCCTGGCAAGTGCAAAGTCCTGAGTTCAACTCCTGGTTCCACACACAAAAAAAATCAATAACAGAAACATAAAAAAATTCTATAGGATTGACCTGCTACAATCTTGCATATGGTTAGATTTCTAACTTTCTGTGTAAAAATGTGTGATTTTTTTCATATTTCATAGAAATTTATTAGAATAGCAATGACTGATGGAAAATACTGGTTCCATATTATGTCTAAGGTGTTTGATATTCAGAAATATAGTGGTGTTAAGCTCAAGTGCCTATGTTATAGAGTAATAATATCATTGAGCTTCTCTTCTGGAGGGTTAACACCTTCAGTTTACAGACCAAAAATTAGAGAAAAATAAGGGCTGCAAAGATAGCCAATATTTTGGCTCTAGCCCTTCAAGGTCAGTGAGGACTCAGGACACAAGAGAACCTATACTGTAATATAATTAGATCTTGACTCAAAGTTAGTTGACACTGTTTCTAGCTGAGTTTGGGAATTTTTTCTTTGTTGGTGCTGTGTTGGTTTTACTTTGTTTTAGATTTGGGGCTGGAACCCAGGCCCTCACGTGTACCCTCCCACTGAGCCACACACCTAGCTCCCTAGCATTTTTCGAAGAGAATAATGATACTCCAATGAGTTGTGATTTTGTAAATTCGCAGCTTCACAATGTTATGCCAGGACAACGTTCTTTATTCTGGCCTCTTTCTTATAGGAATCTTAGTGCTCTTAATGTCTTGTATCCCTATCCACAAGGAAATCCACACCTTAGCAATTATGACAACTATTTTAAGGGTTCTAGTATTCTAGACTCCTGTGGTTTTATCAGCTAACAGTTTTGTTGAGATTTCACACATTATACAATGTACAGAGGTACATGAGTTTCCCAACTTAATTGGTTTTATGATTTTGGGGAAGATGGCTGCTTCTGTGTTCATGTGCAGAGGATGATCATTGTGCTTGTCACTTGATACACAGTAAGGAAATGGAGTCAAAAGCTTGCCAAATGCTTCTGTTTGCCAACTAAATTATTTTTAAACAGAAATGTTTGTGAACTGAGGTGTTGCCCTATATTTAAAGTACATAAATAAATGGCTTTTTTATATTAAGAGATGCAAAACAACGATTCTTCCACTACTAATACCACCAGGCCTAACATTAATCTACTTTCTTTCTCAATAGGTTTGGCTGTTCTGGACATCTTCTATAAGTAGAATCATAATATGTTTCCTTTTTGTGTGTGTGGGACCAGTGTTTGAACACCTGAAGGCACTTGTGCCAAGGAGCTATCTCCCTGGCCGCTAATATGCTGACTTTATTCTTACTTCTTTACATTATGTTCATGATTTTAATGGTAACACAGAGTAGAGTATGTATCAATACTTTGTTGTTGTTGGGTGTTTTTTTTTTTTTTTTTTGTCTTTTTGAGACAGGGTCTTGCTATGCGGTTCAGGCTGGCCTTGAGCTCACTTCTGTAGCCCAAGTGGGCTGAAGAGATAGCTCAGTAGAATAAGTGTTTGCCTTGCAAGTGCAAGGGCCTGAGTTCAATCCCTGGTTCGTCAAAAAATAAAAATAAAAAGTAAATTTGTTACCCAGGCTGGTGTTGAACTCACATTGATCCTCCTCCCTCAGCTTCCCAAGTGCTGACAGCATGTGTCTCCTCCACATCCCCCAGTCCGGGTAGCCTCTCTTGCAGGTATGGAGCACAGCATTCTGGATGAGGCAGCACACTAGCTTCCTGAGCAAAGAAGGCTCCAAGGCCTTGCTACATATCTCAGACTGTTTTACACTATGAAACTCCTAGTAACTGTGAACTAAATAAACCTTTCCTTACCTCATTTTGAGTGTCCGGTATTAATCCCACCAATGATAGAAAAGTAACTAAGACAGAATTTGGTACCAGGAATGGTGTTGCTATGGCTATACCTGATCATGTGGATTTTAAGCTTCTGAGAATGGCTTATTAGAAGAATTCAAAGATGTCACCTATAAGCGAAGCACTGGACCATCTTCAGATGTTCTGTTTGGGAGATTCTGGTCAGAGCTCAGACCAGAAAGCTGATAGGAAGAGTGACTGTAAACATCAGATTGGGAGTTTTCCGATGGGAAGAAGGACTGCTTTGGCTGTTGGATTCAAGATCATTTCTGTAGGCTTGGCAGAAAGTTGGGCTAAATTTTGCCTGCATCCAGAAACTTTGCCTGAGACTGAAATTAAACATGGAGGAGTAATTAATCTTTCAAAGGAAATTTTGAAAGTGTATTAGGACAGTCCTTCCAAGTTATCTTGCTATTGTTTAAATGACAAATTCTTGGCTACATGTGTGGTAAGAATCTTTTTGTATTTTTCAGTCATCTGTTTGTCCTTACAACCTACTTTGTGACCCTGGTCTAATTCCAGGAGTCTCTTATGAACTTACAATTGGGCTTAATGTTAAATAAAAAGAGGGTAGGAACGGATTTGCAATCACTGGATGTTGAGGAGCCAGGGTGTGCCCTTCATTTTGAATTTGTATATAAGCAGGATGCTTTAGACAACTGCACTGTGCATTTCTGCTGATTACGTAAAGAAAAAGTTAATGCTTTAATTTGTGTCATCTCCCTTTTTAAATTTTTGTACCTTTACTCTTCTTTTCTTTCTTCTTCCAATTTTGCATGCATATATCTCAGAATTTGAATAACTGGTTGGAAGACAACACTATGTATTACAACAAACACTGTGAAATACATATTGCTTGTGTTAGTCAAAATCTGTATCATTTGCAATGTTTTCTGTTTTAAATCTCACTGTACTCTGTTTAAGAAATAAAAAATAACAAATCCGACTGTGTCCTCTTATCTGGTTTAAGTTTGTTTTCCACTTCTTTCTCCCTTTTGCATCAAGGTCAAATTTCCTTTGCTAGGATTATATTACTTTTTCTGCATAATAATTCCTTTGATTCAGTATTTCATTTTTCAGTCATCCT
Organism: Myocastor coypus; assembly: GCA_004027025.1. Taxonomy (NCBI): domain Eukaryota; kingdom Metazoa; phylum Chordata; class Mammalia; order Rodentia; family Myocastoridae; genus Myocastor; species Myocastor coypus. The sequence goes on from PVJA010048509.1 coordinate 11,536, forward strand.
GTCTAGAGGCATACAAGCTAAAAGACAGAGGAGTCTCATCTGAACATCTGCCCAGAGGAACAGTTTGTTGTCATATCGAGTAGAAAGTGATAATAACATCTTGGTTTTCATGGCACACTAATACATTGTAACAACTTGAGTGACTGAAGGAGAATTTCTCCACTGCTCCTAACATTCAGCGTTTAGCTAAATGTCAACTATGGGCTCAGCCTCACCCCCAACAGATCTTTTCTAGCTTATTGTGCTTGTCCAGGATGCAAAAGAAGACACTTCCTTTCCCATATTTTCTTAATAGTTATCTAAACCTATACTATGAAAAACATAGTGTGAATGGTTTGATATGAAAGTTAACATATACATCCAATAACTTTTTCTTTTTATTTATTTATATTTTTAATTTTATTAATTTTGTTGAGAAAGAAATAACACCATGAATGCTTCAAAACACATTAGTAGGACAGCCACAATAATTAATACAATGCATATTGTTGTGTTCATAGTAGTTGTTCAGAGTACAAGATGCAGACATGATAACTTTTCTAAACACCAGTAGTACAAACATTTCTTGTCATTGAGCTACGAGAAAGTACTTGTATTTATGGTCCAATACTCCATAATAATAGTAGATTATCAGCAGAATTGGCAATGTTGGAAGCTGCTGACTTGAGCCTTTTACAGCTCAGCATATTAATATGGCTTTCCTTTTTATACGTCATGGTTAAACTTTTCTGCTGGATGGTTAAGGCCAAGTTAAAGGAAGACCCTATATAACAAACCATGTAACTTTGGTACCTTACAAGATCAGTCAAATCTCCTCAGAATTTACCCTGAAACCATATATAGTGCTTTATGGAACTTTTGTCAGTGTCAGCCATCTGGATGAGTCGCAGCCCCTGCTTGACCAGTTTGCTCTCTGTGAAAGCCTGAGAGAATGCTTTCTCTTTAGGTGACTCTCCTTAGGCACACTGTACATCAATGATCCCTTTCCTCTGTGGCTCCATGATCTTCAACAGAAAATTTGGGACACAACTGAGGTATAGGATGTTACAGTACAGCTTCTCCACTAATTTTTTTAAAACATTACAAACCCAAGAGGTTGATTATTGGAGAGTATAAAGTGAATAAAAGCAAGTCAGATATCATGGCAGATATGTATAAGCCCAGTACTAAGGAGAGAGAGGCAGGAAAATGGCAAATTTCAGACCAATCTGGGCTACATAGTGAGATTAAGTCTGGCCTAGAAAATATAGTGAAACTCTGTCTGTAAACTTCATGAAACACCTTTCCATTTTTATTTCTTCTTTTGAGTTCTTACATTAGGGAGACTATACAATATTTACACATGTAGGTATTGTTTATTTCACTTATACGTTCAAGATACATATATGAAGGCTTTGAGTTTTTCATTCTTTAAAGCACTGCAATATTCCATTTTATAAAAACACCATATCGTTTTTAACCATTCTTCAGGTGTTGGTTATTTTGGTTGTTTCCAAGATTTGGCTATCACAAATCGTGCTGCTATAAACATAAGTTCACAAACATCACTATGGTATGATGTTTCCAGTTCTTCTGAGAAAATGCCCAGCAGCGGGATGGCTGGATTGAATGGGATTTCTAGTCCTAGTTTTTCAATGAAAAGAAAGACCTGTACTATTGTGTTTTAGACAAGAAATCATGCCTGCATCTTTCACTCTGAATAACTACAATGAAGACGTTATGCAATGCATTAACTATAGTAAAAGAATAATAATAAAAACAAATTTAGAAAGAAAATAAATTTTGAAAATCTTCATGATTTTCATCCATGAACTCTGCCTACTCCTATGTTTTCAAGATTTTCTCCCACTTTCTCTTCCAGGAAATTTAATGTTTCTCTTTTAACATTTTTTTGTCAATTTTTTTTTTTGAGACAGGGTCTCATTATGCAGTTCAGGCGGGCCTTGAGCTCACTTTTGTATCCCAGACTGGTCTTGAACTTGCACCGATCCTCCTGCTTCAGCCTCCCAAGTGCTGGGATTACAGGCATGCGCCACCACACCCAGCTTACTCTTTTAACATTTAGATCTTTAACTCATTTTGACTTTAGTGCATGGTGATAGATCTGGGTCAAGTTTTAGTTTATGGCATGTAGAGAGCCAGTTTTTCCCAGTACCACTTATTAAAGAGGCTATCTTGCTTCCAGTAAATGTGTTTGGCCCTTTTGTCAAAAATAAGATGGCTGAGTGTGTTTGTATTTGCTTCTGTATCTTCTAATCTATTGCACTGATCCTCAGGTCTATTATTATTAATTTTTTTGCCAATGGCATGCTGATTTTATTACTGTACCTTTGTAGTATAACTTTAGGTCAGGAATTGTAATGCCTCATGCATTACCTTTGTTGCCCAGGACTGTGTTTACAATTCTAGGTCTTTTTTGGTTCCAAATAAATTTTAGAAATGATTTCTCCAGGTCTGTGAGGTATGTTGATGGTATTTTGATAGGAATTGCATTAAATCTGTACAACAATTGACCGCTGGGAGCTGAGCCTGCGCACCCGCTGCGGGTAAGCCCCTGCGCCCCTCTGCCCCGCCTCTGCGTTCCCGCGACTAACTTCCTGTCCCAGCCCAGCCCAAACCCCACCGCTGGGAGC
>PVJA010048510.1:0-14168 GCA_004027025.1 Myocastor coypus
AAAAAAAAAAAAAAAAAAAAAAAAAAAAGAATAAAAATTTAAAGAAAGAAAAGAAAAAACTAAAAACTAGCCTAAAGGATTTTGCATCACCAAATAACATTCCTATATCCACAGTGGGCTTTCTGTGAGTAAGAACACTTAAAGACTTTCATGCATTTTATAGTGTCAGTTTTCTTGAGAACAGTGGTGACAAAGCCATGGCACAAGAGGCTGTTTGTATCACTAAAAGCTCTCATCATTCACCATCACTGCTCTTGGAAGGCAAATTCTTTGCAGGAACTACATCAAATCAGACTGCCTTGAAAGTACATGTAGATTTTCTCATGTCCCCTTACACCCTTGACCATCCACACTTGGCAGCCAGAGAGGCTCTATCCCTGACACCTTCTCTCTGTGGTCCAGGAACATTTGCCATACCTACTGCCATCAACTAACATATTAGCTTCTTCACCTTCACTTTGAAGTCTGCAAACAGAAAATTACAAAATTACAAAATCTTCAGCTTTTTAAAGTTTTGCTTTTTTTTAAATTTTTTGTTTGTTTGTTTTGTTTTGTGGGACTGGGGTTCAAACTCATGACCTTGCACTTGCCAGGCAGGCATTTGTGCCACAGAGCTATCTCCCCAGCCCCCTAAAGTTTTGCTTTTTAATTTTTTCTTTTTTAATATTCTGTTACATGGTATGGCTACTAGACTCATTGTGATCCTCCTGTCTCAGCCTCTCAGAGCTGGGATTACCAGTAATGCACCACTATGCCCTGTCTTGGCCTGTGCAACTCATCTGTGTTTCCAGGGCCGGCACGGTATATGGTAACCGGGATCCAACCCTGATCACCAAGCTATCTCCCTAGTCCTCAGATTCATTTTTATCTTTTCCTTTTTGTTCTTTAAAAATCTCTAGGAGCAGGAAAATCAGTCTTTATGTTTACTAAAATCAGGTTTCTCTGTTTAGGGTATAATATAAAAATAATGGCTGGTTTCTCTCAAGCTTTTTTCCCCAAATTTTTATATACTAGACTTATTTTTTTCTTTAAGTATAAATTTTAGGTTCTTTCTTTCTTTTTTTCTTCTGTCTGTGTCTTTTTGTTTGTTTCCCTTTTTTTTTTTTGCAGTACCACGGATTGAAGGAAGGACCCTACACTTGCCGGGTAAGCTCTTATTCTACTGAGCTATCTCCCTGGCCTCAAGTTTAGCTTTTTCAGACACACAGCAATAATTTTACTTTCATGATTTATTAATGCATCTTCATATTAAAGTAAATGTGTTTGATATAATTTATCACTATTTATATAGCATGTACTGCTGCCATTCAACTGTGATAACATTTGAAGTAAAATATATATAATTTTAATGACTTTAATCCCTCAAAAATTTTAGTCCACTTATACCTGTTAATTAAATAATGTGCTATAAATGGACATCACAAAATTCAAAAGTGTTCAATATAACTAACGAAGCTTTAAATATTTCAATAAATGGAATTCATGGGGTTAAAAACGAATGTTAGAAATTCACAATTTTGAGAAATATTTGAATCTCAATGCCCTGGTCAATTTACAACTACAAGTAAGTAAGTGAGTATTCACACCGATTCAAGTTAACCAAGGATCAGTATACAAAGCTGATGAGTGTGATTCCAGTCATTGTGGAACAAGGTGTAATTACCTACCAGCCAGTCTGGTCACTGCACTCAGTAATGACAATGTGATGAGGTCCAACCACCTGTACTTAAGCAAATAAATGCTTGTTGAGCATGAGGACTCACACAAATAGTCTTCTGTTTCCAAGTCTCCTCTCAAAGTACAGCTTCTGCACTCCCCAGTCAAAGACTCACAAAAGGCTGGCAGTTTTCCCTGCTGTGGTGAGAACACCCTCAGCTAAAGAATGGATCAAAGCTTTACAATAAGAAAAACTGCTTAAAAAAGATCCCTCCCTTCCTGAGGAAAGGAGTAATGAATTCATTTTATCTCTGCAATGGCCATCCTCACAAATGGCCACAGTTCTACAGTTCCCTGGCTGTGGCCATGGAAGTCACCTTGTCTGTAAGATAAGAAGCCTGGATAATGTGATATCAGCAGTGCTGCCAACTCCAGCTCACTGACACTGTGATTAATCCTTAGAGAGTTAGTTAATGCTCAGGTTGAAGGTTTTAAACAACATATATTTTAGCAGGAAAATTCTAGATAGAACAATACAGGCCACATCCTTACACATACATTTTACCCACTCAGCAATATGATTTTTCCTTTAATAAACTATTTTTAAAGTAATTTTAGATTCACAGCAAAATTACACTGAAAGCACAAAGACTGCCCATAGGCCTCCAGGCCCTGCACTATCATCTCATAGCAGAGTGAGACAAATGATAAACATACACTGACATGGCATTATCACCTGAAGTCTACAGCTTATGCTAGGATATATTATGGTTATATATTCAATGGGTTTAGACTAACGTAAAATAACAAATATTTATCACTATACTATGTAGAATCATTTGACTACCTTAAAAATGTTTTACGTTCCAACTATTCAACCTGTTGTCTATAACCTCTGACAAACATGGGAACTTTTACTGTTGACATATTTCCCTTTTTCTGAGAATGTTACAAAATCAAGTACTGTGTAATGATATTTTGGTCAAGGACAGACTACATGTACACCAGTGGTTTCACAGGACTGTATCACCTAGTGGGGTCATAGCCATCTGAGTCAGTGTGAAGGTACCCTGAATGATGTTGCACAGTGACAAAGTCACCTAACAGTACACCTCTTCAAATGTGTCCTTCTATTATTATGACGTATTCCTGACCCTCCATCTCTTTCCATACTGTGATGACTCATTTCTTCTCTGTTGCTGAATACTGTTTCACTGTCTGGACATACTGCAGCACACCCACTCACCTACTAAAACGCAACTTCTTTACCCTCAAGTTGTTGCAATTATAAATAAAGCTACTTACAGTAGGGAGATCATGGTAGATCTTAAAAAAATGCTTTATATAGTACAAAAGAAAGGGACAAGAACTAACTCTGAGTAACATGTATACTAGCTACACAATTTTATATTTGCCAGGACCAGGTACTCGGTATGAAGAAGGAGGAAACAGAAAGGTTTAGCACAGGCACAAATGGGACTATAATTCATGTGCCTCACTGTGAGGTGGCTTCAACTGTCCCATTGGGTGGCTTTTCATTAATTTTATAAGTAGGAAGACACATAAAAGAGATCAGACCTATTATACCCATAGGATTAAAAGTGCCAGATGTAGTTCAAGCTGACTGGAATGTGTTACATGATACTCAGATTGGGATTTGCAAACATGGGCATAATGGAGGGGAGGGAAAACTCCCAGATTCCAACACAACAAGTCTGTGACAAAGAGCCTGCATTTCCAAGATGATTTAGGTAAGATGCTGCAGCACAGCACAGGGGTCTGGTATAGTCCAGGAGGCAGTAAGAACACCCCACCACTCACCCCATTTCTCTGCAACCTTAAACTCTGATTCTCCTTAATTGCCTACACTGTTCTCTGCAGCTTCTATTTGCCTTTATCTTGTATTTAGTGAACTTATAAACAGAATGAAAAGAGATGGGAATGAAGAACCTACACAAGTCTAACAAAGAAACAGCTTATCTTAAATAGAATTAAATGAACTAGCATTGTCAAATACAGAGAAAACACAGGAAAATAGGAGTCACAATTCTCCTTTCATAAAAGAACTACATGCCTCTTATCAATCCATAACAGTTTAGTCTATTTGAAAAATTCAGTGTTTGAGGTAAGGGACATGTTGTACAACTACTTATGCCAAACACTGAAAAATGTGTATTTCAGCACACAAAATATTATATAAGCTAAAATATGTATTTAGCTGCATATATATGTATTTTTATATGTTACATATATAACATACAATCCAGGTGTTTAGAATGCCACTACTGTGAATATTCCTTCACTTCCATTTCAAAACCTAAATTCAAAAAGCACACTGACATTCACTTCAGTATTTTGGTTCTCTACATTTCTCAATTCTGTGGAATCATCTTCTTTTTCCAGGGAGTCAGTTCCACGCTCTGGACTCAAGTCACTTGGGGGCACTATGAAGAGGGCCCAAATCCTTTCACCCTGTTCATCTGTCAGGTTTGTGAGTTATGCAAATAGCTTCACACAGAATTCACTTTAAAAGCAATGTACTATCACACACATGCACATACAAATACGAATACCTGAGAAGGTTGAAGCAGATAGAGCATGGCAATCTGGCACAACGATTAAACATAACACACACAAATCCACTGAGGTAAGTGATAAACATGGACGCAATAAATAGTAACTGATTATGGTGCTTGATGATGTGCCCTGAACTGCTCTGTATTTGCGGGGCTTTCAGCTCCTTTGGTTTCAGCGGTAGAGGCCCAGTCTGGTCTTTAGTACCTTCATACTCTTCATCACATTGAGAAGTCAGCTCATGATTGCCTTTGTACTGAGGCAAGGAGAGGAGACCCACCTCTAGCCCTTGACCTTGCATGCATCTCTTTGCTTTGTAATATAATTATCTCAAGAATTACTGGTCCTGATCTCATAACTCCTTCATTCTGGGTTGAAAGGCATGTTGTTTCTTTGCACACATCAACAAGCACTGCTGATTACACAGAATAAGAATATAATTAATATAATAATAATAATAATAATAATAATAATAATAAGGTGATGATAATCGTGATGATCTTAAACAGATAGCCTTACTATGCAGCCCAGGTTGTTCCCAAATCACTGGGCCCAAGTGAACCTCCCAGGTCAGCCTCTGACGTATTTGGGACTATAGGAGCTGATGTAACTCAGAGATCTAAGCCTTCTTTTTTTGGCCAATGTTTTTTGTAAAATTTGTAGTTTTTGCACTTCAAGGCCAAGAAACTGCTAAATTAGCCCCCAAAGATAGTTTTTATTCTCCTCTTTCTATTCATATCCCTAAAAATCATAACACCAGGAAGCGTTCTTTAGAAATAACTTTCAAGGGATATAATTCTAGTACAAACATAGGCCAGCAAATTACATAGATATAACTACAGGTGCAAACACAGCTATAAAATGCAATCTTTGGGCTCAGTTGAGAAACATATGCAAAATCTGTGACACTTCTAAAAGTGGTATCAATGTTGGGTAAAGAACACAAAATGGAAGATGAGCACAATGGTCATCTTACAACCACAGTCACCCTCAGCTTTTATAGCAGAAAATCAGCAGAGTTTAAATTTACATTAAAAGGAAGATGCTAACAGATAACACTAATAACAACTATTTTCTTATCATTGCTATCCACTAGGGCAGCTATGGTGGAGACTGCCAGTTGTCCACAAAACCCACTGTTGCTATTCTCCTATCACATACATTTGATTCCTAGACCACCTTAAATTGGGTAAATCAGGTGAATGATGGCCACTAAGCTGACCTCAAGCTTCTCATTTAAGCTCTTTGCTCTTGCTACCACCTGTGATACAGCAACTTTAATCATAGTATGAATGGCACTGCCCCATCCTGCGCTTTGGAATGCAGAGCAGTGATTTGGTAGGGGCCTGGGTCCTTGGATTACATTATGGAGCAGAGTCATACCCTAGAAAGTTTCCATTGAACAATTATGAAAGATTTTTTTTTCTTCTTTAAGCTACTACACTATAAAGTCTTGGTTATTACAGTCTTATTCTGCCCAAATACATAAGCTATTTATACCTTTAATAGTGCCATAATTAAATAAGAATACTTTTATTCACATACACTGAAAATTTATCCATATTAAACATTTATTACTTTCTTTTTATTAATGTCAAAAGCCCTGCAGTTAGTATTCTGTATTTAGATAACATGTAGTATTCTACAAGAGAAATTCTTCACATATGGTACATCTGTCTTTGGGTCAGGAGGTGCTGCACAGACACAAACTCAATGAGCATTAACAACCTTTCACAGACAGCTGCATGCTATCCCAGCTTTTGTGATTCCTGGAGAATCTGTTATACCTGCTGTTCTAAGTTAATCCCCAACTGCAGATCTTGAAGTGAGTCGCCTCCCCAAGAACACACTTCAGTGCCAGTGTGTACACTCTGACCCACAAAAGCAAGGCTATATCACTGATTTTCCCAATAGTGGGACTGAGAAAAGCAAAAAAACAAAATAAAACCCAATTATATGTAAAATACCCTCTCTGTGTATCACTTATGCTAAGATGGGGCCCAGGTCCAAGCAAAGAACAGGCACTGTCAAGTCACTGGCTATCTTCCCATATTTCTATGTGAGGATGAAATCTAATTAAATCACTAGAAATAACAGGAACAAGAGCACTAGCAATGGCTTCTGGTCGCATTTAGGCCTTAAAGCAGCCCAGAGTGCACTCAGACTCATGTAGATGTGCACTATAAAAGTCACCATAAATCTGCCAGAGTCATAATAGATTCCAAGTTCTCTTGAAATAGGGTGAGTAAAGCCCACAAATTCAAGTTTTTACTGTGTTACGTTTTACTATGTCCATTTTACAGACGTGAAAAGCACAGGTTTGTAAGATGAGGAAATAACAGAAATGGAAGGTGCATTCTGGAGGATCTGTTATACTTGCTGCTCTAGGTTAATCCCCAACTACAGATCCTGAAGTGAGTGCCCTCCCCAAGAACACACTTCAGTGCCAGTGTGTACACTGGGACCTACAAAAATGGAAACAGAAGGCATCTTTATTCCTGTTCTGTAAAACATACCCACTAGTATGGGGAGCACTTATGAAGTAGGTACTTACATGTAATGCATTTTGATTAAGTTTTATTTTTTTTAAATTTCACATTCTGACTTAGAGAGTACAAGTTTCTATATTCTAAGAGAAGACGGTAGTAATAAAGCAGAAAAAAAATCTACCACCACAGTATTCATCTGAAAATCTATTCTCTATGCAAAGAATCTAGGATACTCCTTGCATATGCATGTGCTTGCTATTTGTTTTCTTTTGGGATTTGGTCCTTAAAAGATACTAGTTGTTCCTTAAAATAGCCTATTTTACTGATGCCTGGCTATAAAGTAGTTGACAACATACTCCACAAGTGATATAACTGGTAAAGAGGGGAAAAGACATGAGAAAGTAGAAGCAATCATTAAAATGTTCACAAGTATAGGAGCCCGGGACTAAAGAATCACCGTTAGATTATTTTTTCCATTAACTAGTCATATACACTAAGGCAATTTCCTTAACTTTTTAACTTGTATCTTTTAAGATTTTTAGGCCAATGGAGGAAAAGGTTTGGCTGCATTTCACTGCTAACAAATCCCTAATTCACCACTGCATGGCTGGCAGGCACTTTTGATGTGCTTCCCCCACCCCCATTTAGCCCCACAGTGATATCAATGACATTTTGACATTGTCCAAACTTTGCTAACAGTACTACCAGTTACCAGGTATTACAAGTCACACAGCCACTGCTAGCTGACTATGTACCGCTCCCCAGCTAAATGACACTTTGCTAGTGTGTATGGTATTTTATTCCACAGTGCAACTCTGATGCCTATGATCAGATATGACTTGACAATAGATTAAAAGGTATCAGAAAGTAATGCATTTCTCACATATTAAATAGAACCTGCAAAGAGCTTAGTTTCTCACATATTTGCTATGGACTTATTTCAAAGTAGTTCTCTAGACACCCAGGGACTTTATTATAAACTCTGTACAGGGGCTTTATTTACAGAAGAATCTCCAAGTGTCCACTTGACAACCGTTGTTCGCATCAGAACTCTTGAAGGCAAAACACAGGAAAACAAAGGGAGGGGCCAAGTTGTTGTGTGGCCGACCACTGTGCCTAAGGGAGTGGTAGCAGCTAGTGTCCATGTGAGTTAAAAAGTACAGGTGTTCAAAAGATGGGCATTTTGGTTGTTTCCAAGATTTGGTTATTACAAATTGGGCTGCTATAAACATAGGTGCACAGATATCATTATGGTATGATGTCTTCAGTTCTTCTGGGAAAATTCCCAGCAGGGCGATAGCTGGATTGAATGGGATTTCCAGTTCTAGTTTTTTAAGGATCCTTCACACCACTTTCCATAATGGTTGCATCAATCTGCATTCCCACCAGCAGTGGAGAAGGGTTCCTTTTTCCCCACAGCCTCTCCAACATTTGTTGTTCGCTGATTTCTTTATGATAGCCATTCTTTCTGGAGTGAGAGGGTATCTAAGTGTTGTTTTAATTTGCATTTCATGTATGGTTAGCGATGTGGAACATTTCTTCATGTACTTATAGGCTTGCTGGATTTCTTTCTCTGAGAAGTGTGTGCTCATCTCAGATGCCCATTTCTGAACTGGATGCCCTTCAAAGTCAGTGAGGACTCAGGACAAAAGAGAATTTGTGCTGTAACAACCCATAACTCAGTGGTGTCCCAAATTTTCTGGTCAAGGAGATTATAGAACCTTAGAGGAAAGGGATAAGTGAAGCATAGTGTGTCTAACGATAGTCACCTAGAGAAAAAATATTCTCTCAGGCTTTCACAGAAAGCAAACTGGTCAAGCAATGGCTGTGACTCATTCCGATGGTTGACACTGACAACAGTTCTACAAAGCACTGTACATTGTTCCAGAGTTAATCCTGAGGGGATTTGACCTTGGAAGATACAAAAGATGAAAGTTTTGTTATACAGGTCTTGCTTTAACTTGCCCTCGACCACCCAGCAAAAACCTTAATTATGAGGCATAAAATGCAGAGCTAGATTAGTATGATTACCTGTAAGAGGCTTAAATCAACAGTTTCCAACATTGCCAGTTTCATCAGTAACCCAATGCAAATAAGGAACATTGGACTGTGTACACAACTACTTCCTCACCGTTCAAAGAGAAGACATTTTTTCTTTTTTTTTCTTTTTCTTCCTTACCAATATCGATCAGAAAATTTATCATGTCTACATCCTGTGCTCTGAATAACTATTATGAGGACAACAATATGCAATGTGTCAATTATTGTGAACGGACTACTGACGTGTTTTGAAACTATCATGTTGTTATTTATTAAAAGTAATAAAAAACAATAATTAAAAAAGTATGGCTGTTACTTTAACAGTAGTAAGTTATAAGGCCTTGACTACAAATATCAATAACTCAAACGTCATTCATACTGCTGAGGAACAACCTACTGCTTTAGTGACCCTCAACTCAGCCAAAGCTGAAGTTCCCATGCAACTGATTCCAGCAGTGAAAGGCAAGGCACTCTGAAAAAAAAACAGTCCACAGCAGACTGTTTCTATCAGCAAAATGCTATCTCACAGTAATTCTTGATCTTGGTAACTAAATGCCTTTCTTATGCCAGGAGAGGCCATGAAGCTCCTAGTAGGGGTCTTGCTTGACTCTGTCAGACTTGTAAACTGGGTAAAATGCTGACTTATTGGAAGCTAGGTCCATCTTCCTTGACTCCTCCTCTAGGGAGCCCTGGGTTCCCTAGCTCGAACATCCTCAGCTGTGCTGAGCCACTGCTCACAAGAGCTTGTTTCCAAGACTAAGTCACCTATCATTCTCCACCAGCTAGAACCTTTTTTTCAATAGGAAGCCCAGGATAACTTTTTTTTTTTTTTTTTTTTTCTTGAGGTACCAGGGATGGAACTCTGAACCTTGTACTTGCCAAGCAGGCACTTATGCTATTGAGCTATATCCCTGGGCCACTAGAATAACTTCTAAAGACAATCCTAGCAGTAAAATGGAAACCATCTCTGCTAGGAAACATGTTACAGCATTTTTTTTTTTTTTTTTATTACCAACTGAGTCAAAATCATTCTCTACAAAGAACAAAAGCAGTTTTTCAAGACTTATTCATTTTTCTCCAATTAAAGCTATTTCAACTTAAAACATAAGATTACTTACTAAGTTTGAACCTGTGAATTTCACCACATAGTCTTAGCCTACTCTTACAGCACACAGATTTTTCTGAATCTTGATTCTTATAATTTAACATGAGTATCTAAGGCAGGACCAGAACTGGCATCTTAGTAAAGTCAGGGAAATGCAGCCAAATCCCAGGGTGGTTAAAGAGATGGAAAGATTAAAATAGGTAGTAAAATTAAACATGCATTCAATTCTGGTGTTAAAATTATAATAACCAAATTTTAAAGAGGCAATTTACTTTAATAAGCACCCAGCTGCCAGATCAACTGCACATAGAGTTAAAAGATTCCACAAGGTTGGGCCTCTTGGAGGGAGCAGATGGTCACAGGACACACATTTCCAAAGGTATCTACATGAATTCATACTGGGATATGCTGTGCACAAAAAAAATTACCATGCAGTTCAACTAAGCTAGAATTTCTTGCTCTACGGAACCAAGCGTTCAAACCAGTATGTTCTTTTAAACTGACATGTCCTAAAATACTGTGTGCAGTACTATAACTCAAAACTTACAATGCCAACAGTTTTATACAGTATACCAGTTAAGACTTGCAACTTCAATGTGTATAAGCCTGGGACTTACTGTATAGAAAGCATTCCATTCTATGTCACTATAACAACAGAATCATGTAGAAATTACGAGATAGTGCACTACTAAACTCCAAGGAAAATCAGGGTTGAATGTCTTCAAAATATTAAAAATCCTTTCTAATACTTTATAATTTATATCGAAAATGCCCTTCCAGTTTCATGAATTTAGAAGTTAAGCTATAAATACCTACTATTCAAATTCTATAGTGATACAAGATATCCAACACACAAGTGATAAGATTCAGTATGACATCACAGTAGTTATAGCTGGCCTCAAATTCTTATATTTCTGTTCCTCTATATTACTATTTTAGCCATTCAAAATGAACATTACAGTCTAATAATAAAAACTTAAAGACTAATGTGAACTATGGATATCAAATCATGCAGACACATTGAAATCTTCTCTAGTAGGTATTTAAAGAGAATACACAAGTTTGCTCAAGGAATTGTTCCTATTCACTCATAATCTCAACATTTCTCTCCCATTCGTTATGCAAATTCTCATCCAAAGGCATATAGGCATGTTATGGTTTATGTCTAGTTGTCCCCCCAGAGCCTCATGCACTCATGGGGCGTAGCTTCTATAGATTGAGACTTGATTCGTGATCCCTGGGATTGTGTTTTAGTACTGATGGGATTATCGGTCTGAGTAAGGCTGAGACTGGTTGTGGTCTAGGGCACATATCCTAAGGCGGAGAGCCTGAATGTAATATAAAGAACAACAGAGAGACAGACTAGAGCTGTTGCTCTCTGCTGCCGTGTTTGGTTGCCTGCCTCTGTCACCATTTTGTTGCTGTTCCACCGCCATGAACTGGATGTTCTCTGTCCTGCTCCACTCAGCCTTGGGCCAGGTGAATATGGACTGAAACCTCCAGTAACTGTGAGCTAATAAACTTTTCCATCCTTCATTTCGAGGGTTGGGTATTTGTCCCAGCAACAAGTAAAAAGTAACTAAGACAAGGCACTATTTTAGTTTCCCAGGGAGGCCATGATAAATGGCACTGAGTGCCTTATAAAATAGAAACATACTCTTTTCTTAGCTCTGGAGGCCAGATGCCCAATGCCAAGTGTTGGTGGGGTCACATGCCCACTGGAGCTTCTAGGGAAGATCCTTTTTGCCTCTTCAGAACCTTTCCTCAAGTGTCTCTCAAACTTCAGTCTCCTTCCTCTGACAGGATTGCAGGTCTGTATATCACTTTGATTTAGAAAGACACATTGCTATGATCCTCCTTACATCTAGGAAGACTTAGTTCTGCAACAAGACCAGGCACCAGAGCTGGACATGTTTTCAACAAATGTTGAAACAGACAACTAAATTGATTTTGGAATTCTATAATACAAATTTTAGAGCTCTGTAGAGATCAGAACCATCAGGAGAGGCTGCTGAGACAAAGACAGCCATGTATTATTTTTGGAAGTTGAATCTATGACTCAGTTTTAACTGATTACACCTTCCAACAAATAGCTTCTCTGTGGCAGAAAAAAGAAATGTGTGAAATTCAAAGAAGGAAAGGAAAGATCTAAAACCACTTCTTTTTTTTCTTGAGTTACTAGGGCTATATTTTCTATGTTGAAGTATTTCAAATGTAGCCTTTAAAAATCATTCGTTACCACGTATCAGTTTTCCCTGCAATGCGTTCAATAACAACAAAATATAAAGAAAAACCACTGCCTCAGTATCAATGCTGTATCTTAACCAGTCCTCACCACCTAGTACAACAGGTGTGTGTCTTCAGTCACTGCTCCCCAGGTGGCCTAAGAGAACTCACTTAGGTTCAAGGTAAGTCTGATTTTCCTCCTGAAGATAAATGCAGGGGAAAAGCCCCAGGTGGGGTGAGATAAACAGCCCTTATTACATCAAATGAAAAATCTTTCAAGAAGAAGCCTTGGAAAGTGGGAATTGAAGGGCAACAATGGCTACTCTGGGCTTCAGCTCCAGAAGAACCTCCTTTTTTTAGATGATGCTGATCTCCCATGGGCACATTCTCTACTTACAGGATCCTTAGAACTATTTTTGAAATACTGAACATTGAGGTTGAGGGTTTAGCACTTGCCTAGCATGTGCAAGGCTCTAAGTTCAACCGTCAACACCACAAAAACTACATAAAAAAGGAGTATTAAAAATTATCACAGTAACATATATGTCAAATCCTTTTGATTTACATATTCTATTCTCCTGAGGTGTTCTCTAATGCCCAACAGAGTTGATAAGAGCAGTAACACCTATGTTTGCCTGGCTCACAGCATTCTGTATCTCAATTCAATGAATGCTCACAGCACCCCTATGATATTGCAGACGCCATTTTAACCAAGGTTGTTGTTTCACCTGAGAATGTGACAAGGTGAGAATGCTGAAGGATGGGTAGAGACAGACCAAGTAATCTGACAGAGGCTCAGAGAAGCAAACACAGAACCAGGTGTGAACCACTGCTCTGCTCTGTGAGACCCTAGGCTTCCTGAGTAACATGGTATTTCCAGTCTGTACATCCTCTAGGAATAGAAAATGCTTCTCAGACACTTTAACCATTAAACAGATGCTACAATGCTGGGTCCTGTCACACCTAGTCCAGCCCAGAAACAATAAAAGTGGCTAAACTCCAGTGGCTCTCAAAGTGGATGCAATGGGGTCCACCTCTGCTCTCAGATCGAAGTCAGTATTGCTGCCCTATCTTTTCTTTTTTGTTGTTTTTATATTCTTTCCCAGTTTCCTAGTCAAATTTTACCTCACAAGTCTGAACCCACATCTCTCCCTGAAAGCAAGCCCAGAGGGAAAAGAGGAAAGAGAGATCAATATGCTAAGGGTTTTTTTTTTTTTTTTTACCTCTGTACCCATATTAATCTAAAAAAAGTTATTTCAAACTTTATAACAAGTACAATGAAACTTTGTAGATTAACCATTAAACTCAACATTGCAAATGTGTACACATAATTCCATGTAAGATTCTAGTGTTCTTAATGCTACTCTTTTTTTTAATTCACAAATCTACTTATTGAAATAGTAAAAACACATCAAAGGTCACATTCATTTTAGTATAAACTCCACTCTGATGGACAGTTAGTCTAACTGTTCCTCCATTAGAATCTTACTAAACTTTAATACCAAATTTATGTCTTAAACTTTTTACTGCTATCTTTGTTCCTAATTTCCTACCTAAAATTATTTGTACCATTCAGAACTTGTATTTATTAATTGCTCCTTTCACTGTTTTTTTTCCAGTTTCAATTTTTTATTGTTTAAATTTAATAATGGTTATATTACATATTTTCATCATCAGATAAGTTTAGATTAATGCATATAGGTATATAAGATTGATCAAACAATTAAACATTAACCCTTCTAAATCAACATTACTTTTTTTTTTTTCTTTTCCCCTTTCTTTTCTTTGAAAGTTGACAAAGGGTGGAGAGGCTGTGGGGAAAAAGGAACCCTTCTCCACTGCTGGTGGGAATGCAGATTGGTGCAACCATTATGGAAACCAGTGTGGAGGATCCTTACAAAACTAGAATTGGAAGTTCCGTTCAATCCAGCTATCCCCCTCCTGGGAATTTTCCCAGAAGAACTGAAAACTTCATACCATAGCGATATCTGTGCACCTATGTTTATAGCAGCCCAATTTGTAATAGCCAAATCTTGGAAACAACCAAAATGTCCATCATTTGAAGAATGGTTAAAAAA
>PVJA010048511.1:0-14173 GCA_004027025.1 Myocastor coypus
AAAAAAAAAAAAAAAGAAAGAAAGAAAGCACTACTCTTAGGGGCTTCAACGGACCACAGGAGACACTGGGAACATCGCTTCAGGGCCCAGTCAATAGCACAGAAGGGGGGGAGGGGAGCAGCTGCAGATCCAACCAGTTTCTTTATCATTTCCTTTCTCCAGAACCTTCCTCCTCGCCAGGCCACACCTGAAAACTGGCCAGATCTGAGGAAGGAGAGGAGGCCAGAGGGTCAGAGTAGTGATGCTATGGCCTAACGTTTGCTATGAGATACCCAACCGGTCTCTTTAAGAGGACAGTCAGGCACAGTATCCTAGCCCCACTCTTAAGGTGATATATGTTATACTGAAAGCCGCCACACAGAACAGTATCCAGGCTTTTGGCTCGCGTTCTGGATGTTTCTGGCTTTGCATGGTTAGCTGCAAGGTGGAAGGGCAGGGCAGAGGAAAGCTGCTTAGGTCACAGCAGAGATAGCAGGGACAAAGAGGATGAGGGACCCTTTCAGGCCACTCCCCATGTGACCTCATCCTGCCAGGCCCCACCTCCCCGCATCACATTTAGCTATCACGCCCCAGTGATGCAGTAGCTTTTCAAAAGCCCCACCTAGGGGCTCATGGGGCTTTGAGATCATCTAGATAGAAACCCTAACCATGATCTTCACCAAGATATCTTTAAAGTACAAGAGGCCAGACAGGCGTTCTTAAGGACTTGAAGAGCCTAACACTCCTGTGCTCTTTTTCCAAATCTGGATGGAAAACTCTGGCCAACCAAAGAATAAGGCAAAATCAAGAGTCAATGGGAAAAAAAGAAAAAAAAAATCATGGTTTAAAGAGCCACTGAGGAACATAAGCTAAAGACATAGAATGGAGACTCAGTAATTGTAGGAATTCTTGATATTGAACACAATGCAAAAGTCTCTACATTTTGACATTTAAAAAATAGCAAATTAGTAATCAAAACTATTGAAAGAACAAGAATTTAAATGTTATCTATTTCCTCCTTTTGTGGCACATGGTCAACAGATGCTGGCTAAAGCTGAGATGGCAGTCGTAAAAATGCAACAATTCCAATCTAGGATAGCTTGTTATAACTTCATTTTTTAGAAACAGATCTCTCGCAGTTTAAGAGGCAGATATAGTCAGCCCTCCATATATTTGACTTTTATGTGCATGGATTCAAGCGACCTTGGATGGAGCCTTTGCCTTTTCATTCCTTCCTGAACAATGCAACTGTTTGCATGGCTCTAGCATTCTATTCGGCTTTCAAGTAATCTGGCGATGATTTGAAGTCCATGAGAGGATTGCAGGAGTTATATGCCAATGCTATTTCATTTTATATAGGGGACATAAGCATCTGAGGATGGTGAGATCTGAGGGGAGAGGGGTCCCCTTATCCATCCATTGTACCCACAGGTACCAAGGGAGGTCTATACATAAATAAATATATACACATGTATGTGCATGTGGTGTGTATATTATCTTGATGAGAATATCTGAATATTAACAATATTTTTGAGAGATAGGATTTAAGGTGGTATTAAATTTCTTCTTTTTATTCTATTTTTTGTAATTTTTGTGTAAATTTTTTTTACAATGGACACATACTACTTTGACAGAAGCAAAATCACCCTAAAGAAGGCTAAAAAGTTTCCTTTAGGGATACAGGGTCAGCTCCAAAAACCTGGTAATGGATCCTTCATTTCAACATATGTAATGTTGGGCTTGGGTGACTCAAGGCTTTGTATTTGCCGCTTCCCTTCACCCTGAAATACCTTTATGAAGTCAGCGTGTCAGGATGGAGGCCGAAGTTTTGAAGGCAGAACCCAAGCTCACAGGGAGCCCTAGCTACATGGTTGCCTGTGCATCTGGCGCCCCCTGGAGGGTGTGGTGGACAAACGGTGCAGCTGTGCAGTGACCTCAGCATCTTTATCCTTTTTGTTTCAAATAAAAGAAAACTGAAACTCACAGATGTTAAGGAACTTGCCCAGACCACAAACCTGGGATGTGTCAGAGACAGGCCTCAAAGCCTGGTGTATGTGATCCCACAGACCAGATTCTTAGCCAGCGCCTTCCCTGCATAGACCAGCTGGTCCTGGGATGGGGAGCAGAGTTGGGATGGGAGGCAGTGAGGGGACATGGTGATAGCAATAGCTACTCCTGTCATCTTTGGAATTCATCAAATGGACACAAGGACGTTCCAGGTCAGCAACAAGGATGTGTTCCGACAGTGGCAGTGTCTACACGCAAATGCGTAGAATGACTTTGAACCTTGACTTGTGTGCATGGCATCTCGTGCTCATTCTTAATCAGATTAACTCCAACTGTTGTCTTCCAATAGCCTCCCCTCCCCCGCCCCACCCCCAATTACCTGCTAACCCTTCAAGGACATCTCAGTCCAGGTTACCAACTTCTGGCACCAAAAATCTTAAGCGGGGGAAAAAAAATCAGTCCTGAATCAACAACAAAAAAATACTGATAGCCATAAAACAAATAATACTTACACCCGTGTGACAACATGAAAATGTGCTTCTCCATAAATATTATCTGATGACAGTCAAAGCAGTTATTTTACAGAATGACAATCACTAAAGCGATCCCTGCCAATTCTGGTAAACTAAGGCACATCCCAGTGTTCTCTGTCTTTCATGTATGCATGCACATTTACTGTAACTGACCATTAACACCATCGCCTGCTGGCTTCATAGAGAAGCCTTGGGTCGCGATAGAGGGCTCAGCTTCTCTGTATTTTCCCTTCCTGGTGGGCTGGGAAGCTAGTTAATCTGCAGGTCAGCTCCACCTTCCCACAGTTCCTTCCCTAAAATGCCCAGTGCCACCTTAGAACCAAGCTCCATTCATAAGTGAGTGTAAATGGTGTCCACGAAAGGTAAGACCATACCGGATTGAGAGTCCTTGAAGGACAGGGGCTCGGCAGCTGGGAGGGTGGAAATTGGTTTTATTGGAATAATTATTATTTATTATGATTATTCAAATGTTTGAATCAACAATAATAATAATTTAAAGATTTTGTCTGGGTAGGGCAATGTTTTTTAGTTAAAGGAGAATTCACAATCTGGAGGAAAATGGATTCAGGAGAAAAGTTTGCCAATTTTGCCAGGCTATAAGCAGTAGGGCAATCTGCTAATGCTCTTGCGATTGAGTTCATATAATGCCCCACAGGTAACATTTCCTCAGTGTAACCCAGTGTCCTCACGTGTATGACTTGGTGCTCTGGTTTAAGCCGATGTATCCCTCTGATTTCTTTCATCATTATTAAAAAAAAAAAATGAAGGAACAGATTCCCTTTTATCCCTCCCCCTAATGTATTTTATCTGCAAACACATTACGCAAAGGACCCAAGAGATTTCGCCATCAACTGAGTGAATGGGCCCTAGTAGAGCATTAAAAATGTTGTGGCCCTTGGATCTCACCCAACTTTCTCTCTCGGCACCAGGTGTGACTCCAGCATCGTGAAGCTTTCTGGAGACATCCACATCGTGAGGCATGAGCACCGACAGATGGAGAAGGCGATCCAAGACCTCATGTCTGCCCTGGCAACTGTTTCCAAAAACTTGGAACTAAAGGTAACTGGAAACAGATAAGGCTCTTGTTTGTTGCTGACAGAGGCCAGATCATTCCAGCTAATGCAGAAGTCCAGCCGGGTGGTCATGTTTTAAAAGAACACCAGGCTGGCAAGATAGCTCATGGACTAAAGCACCCGATTACACCAGCACTCAGAGATCTCAGTTCAATCCCTGGCACCACATGCCATGCCACCCCCTCCCCCTAAGGCAGGCTGAGCAGGCCACAAAAAAAGAAAAGAACACCTTCCTTCAAAAGGGCTTTTAATAAGAGGGCTTATTCATACACACCAACGTTGCAGTCAACTCAGCCAACAAGTATTTAACCAGCACTCCCACATTTGAGCCCTGCTGCCTTTTAAAGCATAGCCTCCTTGATTCTACCACTAGGACTCTGACTCCTCTGACTTCTGACTCTTCTCTGACTCCACTAAGGTGGCTTACTTACCCTCTGACTGCCCCTCACACCCCTGTGGAACCACAAGTTGTAATAAAAGGAATTTCCCATGGGCTCTCTTATTATTAAAGATCCAGTGTTAGTACAAGTTGATCATATTCTGTCCCTATTTAAAAACCCTAGCCGGGCACTTGGGAGGCTGAGGCAGGAGGATCACTGAGAGTTAAAGACCACCCTGGGCTACAAAAAAGTGAGCTCAAGGCCAGCCTGAACTGCATAGAGAGACTCTATCTCAAAAAGACAAAAATAAATAAATAAATAAATAAATAAATACCCTGGAATGAGTTAAATCTCTTACAAAACCATGAAAGACTCTGGTCTGGACTCAAAAGGCTGTCTCTTCACTGACCCCTGCTGATTCCTAGGCTTTCTGACACACTCTCTATCCAGGACACTGAGGTAGCCGTAAGTACTTATCCCATAATAAACTTGGCTGTTCCTTTAGATAGGCAACGTTCCCATTTGCATCATCTAAGTAAATTGTAATCGCAGTGAGGATTTACCCTTGAATACTCACCTTAGTCTAGAAGTTTCTCTAGAAACAAATGCCATAGAAAGCGGGAGAACGAGAGATTTACTGAGGCAAGCATTTATGAGGAAAAATGGGGAGGGAGGTGGGTGAGGCAGAGACCCTCCACGGGTCTGATTCCTAGGAAAATGCCAGGAAAGGACGCCTTGAGCCATGAGGCCAGAGAGCGTTTATTAAGCTCCTCGGGCGATCCTAAGCTATGAAGCCCTGCGGGAGACGCTGTGGGAGGATGCCATGGGCGCGCTGCGGTGGGTTCCGAGCACAGCTTTCCAGCCCTTGGCCAGTGCCACCCCTTGAGGTAGATATCAGGGGCACGCTCTCCTGTGAAACAATGGAAGAAAGAAGTGTTTTCTTGTATCTCAAGTGTCTGGATTTTTGTTTCTTTACCTGTACTTATTAGTTTCTACCCTCATGCGATAAGAGTCCGGGCCTATGTTTTTCTTGCGTTGGGTGATTGTTCGACATTGTTTTTATGTGTAGTTACTGCAGATGTTCGTGGGCGCTGGAAAAGAATGAGGGCTGGATGTTTGCTAGTTACCTGGTTTGGTGCCTTTTATCTGACATTAATATTGTGCTGCCTGCTTTTTTTTGCCTTTGCTGTTGCCAGGCAGAGAGGCAAAGGCCTGACGCTTATTATTTTGCCCAACGTTCCTGCTCTTCCTGTTTAAAACGCGCCTCCTGCGGCCCGCTATTGAGGCTGCGTCAGCTGCTGCTACGCAGGAGTCATTCAAACCTTTCTATTGAGCTCGCATCAAATGCCCACTTTCTTTCCTGAGATCATGTGGGTCATGAGTGATTTGTTCGGTCAAAGCCAATCACGTTGTTCTGTTCTCTTCAACGGTTTATTAGACAAAGTTCTATGCAGCAGGAGGTCTGCATTTATATTTTGATCCAGTTTTAGTACTGGATGGAATTTCTCCCATGCTTGTCATTCCACAACTGAAGCTCCAGTTTCCCTGTCTTCCTCTGCCCTTAATCATCCATGCATGCTTTGTTCGCAGCCATGTCAGAATGCTATCTCAAAATTGCTGAGGCAAATCCTAATGTCAGTGTGATATGCATTTCAGTGTTTGTCCCTCAAGCATTTGTTGAGTGTTTACCAGTAGTGACTGAATATTCACTAAGAACAGAGGCCTAGGGCCAGCTGTATGCTCAGCAGACTAAGGGCTTGCTTAGGTTAGCAAGCAAGCTTAGCTCACTTAGGTTGCAAGCAGGGACCAGGGTTTGGTCCTTGGCACCACATGCCACACCCACCCCACCTTCAGGCACGCTGAGCTGGCTAATGGAGTACAGGTGGGTGACATATGCCTGTAATCCCAGCACGAGGGAGCCAGAAATCAAGAGAATCACTACAAGTCTGGGTTGTGTAGTGAGACCCTGCACAAAAAAAAAAAAAAAAAAAAAAAGAGAGAGAAAAGAATAGGCCTAAGACAATGATTTTGTAAAACTGGGGAGGCAGAAAGCAAAGAAGTAATTAAGTTAATAAGTAAACAAGTCATGCAGGCCCTGTCCCCAGCCCGCACCGAGATGGTGATTGAGACTGGGCATGGTGGCTCAAGTCTGTAATCCCAGCACTTGGGAGGCTGAAAACAGGAGGATCACCGCGAGTCTAATCTATGCAGTGAGACCCAGTAGAACCTGTACCAAACACATTTTTTTAAAGAAGTGAATGAGTGGCATTAGTCTTTTTGTTACATCATTAGGCAGCCTACTACCTAAGAGTTTATACAGTGGGATGGAACTGTCCCTATTGTATTTTCCCTGAAAATAGTGACTGTATCTGTGAATCAACTTCATTTGAAGAAATCATTTTTCAAAAGCAAACATGCTTTCAAGTTCATTCCCAGCTCCTTCAGGAATAAAGTGTAATCACTGTAACCGGTGGGGTTTTGCTGAGGCACAAAAAAGCTCTTTCTTATGCATTCATTAGGTAACGCAGCTCTTCAGAAAGATAGAGGCTTCCACCTCTGAGCAAAACTCAAATTTAAAGATGGTCCAGGGAGAGTTTCGCCATGAAATGAATCTTTTGGAATTCAAGTAAGTGAGTAAAGGGTTTCTTAATTCCGTTAAGAGCATCCCAAAGACCTTTGTTAAAGCACCGGCACATGGACACCTGGCCACCAGTAAGCATCATGGACGCTGTCCCTGTACACGACATACTAGAACTTTGGGGATATCCTATCCCCAAACTGCTAGAAGTGCTAGTCATATATTTGCCATTCCAGTGTTTATGTTATGTTTTATTCTTAGTAAGTCTTTACTACCATGGAAACTTTTTCTTAATTGATAGCTTTGTATATATTCACCTATTCAAATACTATGCGAGTGCTCTGAATTGGTTACAGATTCATACACATGATACACAGTATTCTGGCCTCTAAGTTAGAATCATGATTTGATTTGAACTTTGGAATCTTGTTTTGAAATACTTAATTTAATTTTAATTTATTAATATTTAATTAATTTTCTGAATATTGTTTAATTATACTTTTTGTTTTATGGTTTATACTGTATCTCTGACTTACAATCTACTTACAAGACATGGTATGATATTTTCTCCTAGTATTAGAAACTTTAAAAAGAAAAAAATATATATGTATACACAAGGATACATATACATAGAAGAGATACATAGCTACTTTGTCTTAGTTCACTGAGAGTAAAAGTTTGTAGTAATAGTTTTAGACAAGAAAAAAAAAAAAGCACTGGCGCTAACTAAAGTCCTATCACAGGAATTGAAGTTGGGCTAAGCCACAAAGTAGCAAATCAATGCAAAGCATATTCTACATTAAAGTATCTTATGTAATATTCACAAAGAATAAATATAAATATTAATTTCACCTCTTATTTTGTTGGCATAATACTTCAACTAAATCGGCATACACATGTTGGTGCTATAACAATCTTATATTAAAATGCCTCAGTGAACAGCACCACTGAACACAAACTGATTCCACAAGATTATCGAATATGTTTGAAAGCAATCAAATCACTCTTGTTTAAGTGCCCACCAAGCACTGTGATCATGGTACAGGCAAAGAAAATTCTAGACAATTGGATGATGCTGCCTTACTGCCCCGGGGCCCCCACTGTTTTCCTCTGTGCTCCACACCATTTGGGTTTAATGCCTTGGTGCAGTCCTGGGTTCTGATAATATTCTGCTTTCTCCATTTCCCCTAGTTCTATTGCATTTTACTAAGTCTAAGCCATTGATGATAAGATGCACTGCCATCTTTGGGTACATTTAATACACAGCACTAACACAGCACAGCATGCCATCATTCTAAAATGCCTATTTTGGACATAATAAAATAGAAAATGTGTGTATCCTAAAAACTGGTAATTATCACTAGAACATGGAGAAGTGAGTGTCTTGGGAAACAGAAAAGATCTATCTTCTTCCTACTCTGAGAAAGCATTTTTTTTTCCCCCTTAGATTCTTAAATTCTAGGACAATGAGAATGCTTTTGTGGTGCTTTATCAAATCTTTTTAGTTTGAATTAAGACAAAGAAACAGAACCAAAGGAAAAGATTTTTAAAAAGTAAACTGTTTCTATAAGTACAGCTCAAGAATTCATTTCATTGGGAAGACATGGAATGTATAATCCAGAATGAAAGAGTATCTTAAAAAGACAAAGGGCATTAAGAAATAGTGAAAATAAAAACACGAAATATTTTCAGGCCAGGGATGACCACCTTCTCAATAATACTTTTTAGTCTTCAGTACCATGGAAAGCTGGCTTAGAGATGAATCAGCCACATAGCTAGGCAAGAACCTGGGCCTTCTTGTTATGTCACCTACATCTTTTTCCATTTTAAGTGTAAATGCCTAAAATTCCAGTGATACAATAGGCAACAGTGAATCTATACACTGTATTTTCTTTAGGCAAATAATTTTGGACATGATAAATTAGTTACAAAGCTGACTCTTTCCTACTTAAATTTTCTCCAACTTTTAAAAGAGCTTATGTGTACTTGCCATAACAAAATAAAATAAAAATGCATTAATAAGGTCACCATCTCAGCTTCCTAATGCAGCCAATGCTAACAGCTTCCACTCTTCCATCTTGCTAATAGGAATATATAACAAGGATACCTATCTATATATACACAGAAGAAATGGATTTTAAAAATAAATCATACATATTGCTCAACAATTTGCTTTTTTCTATTTTATCTTGCATACTTTTTAAACTCATTGAATATTAGCCTAACATTTTTCAAAGCTCTAGCCAGAGAGATAGCTCATACACCCTTGCCTGGCAAGCACAAAGTCCTGAGTTTGACCCCTGGTACCAAAAAAGAAATCCATAGTATTGTAATGTATACATGTTCCATGATTCTATTTGTCTTATTGTTGAATGGCTTATTTTCAGGTTATAACCATCACAACCAAAGGCATCCTGTGTGTATTCTTACAATCTAGTACTCTTGTTTCTATTGCAGAATTCTAGATCCAAGTGTTGCCATATTTGTTGGGTTGTTAATAGGCTTTTTTCTTACAATGCTATGACACTGTATGCAGTCTATATATTCTTACTGACACAGGATGTGTTCTCTTTTTAATATTGCCAATTAAAGGATGAGAAAATGACTTGTGTTTTAATTTGCTTTCTTTTTACTACATGACTTTCCTCTTCCAGGAATCAGCTGTTCTAATTGCTTATCAAGCTTTGCATTGGGATTTTAAAAATCATGTTTTACCCCTTTGTAGGATTCCTTGACATTAGGGATATTAATCCTTTGACTGAAATATGGATCATGAACATTATTTTGCGCAAAGAGAAAAGCTCTGTAAAACAGAACATTTCCATTCTAACCTGGTATGCTATACTTTAGCTTTTAACAACATTGCCTTTGAACAAGCAACTGCACAGTGTTAAAAATTCTCAAAGTGAGTTCACTTTGGCAGCACTAACCTGAAGGTGCACATCAGTCACCACTAACAGAAGAACTCTGAGATAAGTATAAACTTAAGACTAAAGGGGATTTGCTCTTCTTCTAAAAGTAAAACCATCTCTGAATGAAGGAAGCAACTTGAGCCGAAGCATCTTAGTGACATTAAATGTCAAGCTTAAATGAGCTGGGGCTGGTGAGATGGTTCAGTGGTCTAAGGCACCTGCTTAGGCAAGCTTAGGCAGCCCCAGAGACCACAGTTCAATCCCCAGCACCACATGGCCAGCTGAGCTGGCCATAATATTAAAAAAAAAAAAGAGCAATGTTTCCATCTAACAAACTCAACAAATTCCCACATAGTTGTCAACCAAGTTTATATTGTCTATTAAACATAGGTGCCATCGCCATATTGTCTTGGTTTTCTAGTGAATTCCTAGAACTTTGTCCTCAGTCACTGGTGCAGACAAAGAGGATGTGTGCCACCGCCCTCTCTGAGGCCCCTGCCTCCCAGAAGAGTCTTAGTCAGTGTTCATTGAAGTAGTGGCCTCAGCCACCAACTCAGTGCTCATCTAGCGAGTCTTGGCTTTCGTGAGATATGGCCATCTTTTAATAAGAGCTTGGCAGGAACAGAGTGTGGCAGTCACTCCCTAGACATCTGTTCGTGGAATCGATCTTGGGACCTTGTGCATACCAATCAGGTGCTTATGCAACTCAGCTGTCTCCTCAACCCTCCCTAGATAGCTCTTAAGAGATTTATTTAAAAAAAAAAAAAGAAACAAAAAGTATATAGTCACTGAAACAAATGCATGGATTCAAATCTTACCACACAACTCTGAAAAATGTTAGCACAGTAGGAGGCTAAACACAATCTAAAGCAGACTTTGTCTCATTCATATTCGAATCCTTAAATAGAAACTGATATAAAGAATGGTGACTTTTTGGGTACCTACAAACTGTAAGTTTTGTTTTGGGATTTCCCAAGACACAAACCCAGGCACATACAGTTGGGAACAAAATCTAAATAAGTGAAAAGCAAAGCATAAACAAAGTCAAAATAAAGACAGTTTTAACTGAGATAGGCCAGAAGGCAGAAATGGCATCATAATTGCCACTTACAAATACAGACCCACAACTAAGTCCTCAATATGTTTGCTGGACACTGCCCCAAGGGTGAGTGTTATCCCTATTTTAAAGATGAGGACGTTTATAATCACTGACATTAAGGAATCTACCTAATTCACACAGCTAGAAAGTATCTGGCTCCAAAACTTGTTTTTGTGAGCCCATAATGCCTCTATTATAGGATCTAATGTGTTAATAAGTAAATTGCACTATAGAAATTTAGAGAAGGGAAAGATTACATTTGCTTGGGTGACCAGGAAGTAGACTATGATGGTATTGGGATTTAAGTATATGTTCAACTTGGAATGAACAAGAAATAAATCTCCTATGAGGGTGGAGTTACAACTGCTTTGTAACTGATTTGGAATTACAGAACATTAATAAGAAATTAATAGGACTAGGGGGCTGGGAAGATAGCTCCGAGGCACAAGTGCCTGCTGGGCAAGTGCAAGGTCGTGAGTTTGAATCCTGGTCCCACAAAAAAAAAAAAAAAAAAAAAAAAAAAAAGAAATTAATAGGACTGGCCAGTAGCACAACAGACTAAAGCACCTGCTTAGGTAGAGCACAGGGACTGGGGTTTGATCCCAGGCACCACAAGCCATGCTGGCCCTGCCCCTGGGGCAAACTGAGATGGTGATTGAGATTAAGCATGGTGGTGCATGCTTGCAGTCCCAGCTCTTGGGAGCCTGAAACCAGAAGGATCATTACCAGTCTGATCTACATATTTAGATCCTATAGATCCTCCTGTACTAAATACACACAAATTTTAAAGAAATTAAAAAATAAAATAGTTTAGGAAAGCTCTATCTATAGTCATAAACTTAGCAGAACAATATTTCTTGTAATTAATTTCTTGCTACTGATATGAAGCTTAAAATCTTAGACTCAGTCACCAAAGGTAGTAAATGGTTTCTCTGAGCATTTTTTAAAGTGTAATTACAAACAAATAAAAATATTGTCTGTGTTCCTTGTGTAATTAGAGGCCACTAAATAGTTTATTTAACATTTAAACTCCTGAGAGCCTGTTAGCAATCACAATGTCCAAGAATTCAAAATTATCATTTTTTAAAAATTTCATTCAAAAGACTATTGACTGCAGGGGACATAAGTAAACTGGTGGTCTAGCTTAGAATGGAGCTAAGTCCTTAGAATGGGATCTACTGCATATATAGTTTCTGATTAACTTTTCGTTTTGTAACTCCTTTCCTTAAAATTGCCTTCAATGTGGATTTAAGCCTGATTCTGTCGACTTACAAATTAAAAATTAAAAAAAAAAAAAAATCAGAGACCTGGGAGATAGCTCAAAGATCTAGGAACCTGCCTGGCAACAGTAAGGACCCAGGTTCAATCCCTAGTACCACATGCTGTGCTGGCCCTGTGGCCAAGCCACCAACACTGGGCCTGGTGGTGCATTCCTGTAATCCCAACACTGAGGAAGCTGAGACAGGAGGATCACTATGAATCTGAGCTTCATAACAAGACTCTGTACTAAATAAATAAAATAATTAAACAATTTAAAAGATCAGAACCCTACATTGTTCTGTGTGGTCTCTGGTCATAATTTAAAAGCCTAGTTTTGTGTTTTAAGGAAAAGCTATCTCTATCTACCACCTAACTTTAATAGAAATATTCCTCCACTAGTGGAGTAGAAATTTTGACAACTAAATTGTATCATTTAAGACAAGTTCATCTTGTTTTAACTGCAAGTTCTACAATTAATAGACTTAGGACAAATCATGTCCATTTTGCTAGGAAAAAAATAAAAGCAAAGAAAATAAATAATTCTTTCTTTTATCTTTCTAGAAGAATTTTTCAAAAAATTCTTTCATATTTTAATAAATTACCAACAGAGTCTGACTTCTGATTGTTTACAAAAAAGTGGGCCACCAATTTCAGACAAACCTTGTAATAAATGCTCATAAATTCATTTTTAAAAATATATATATATTACGGCCTACTCAGCCTGCCCTGGTGGTGGGGCTGGTGCAGCACCTGATGCCAGAGATCGAACTGCAGTCCCTGCGGCTGCCAAAGCATGCCCAAGCAGGCACTTTAGACCACTGAGCCATCTCATCAGCCCATATAAATTCATTTTTATGGTTTTAATGTCAGAATTTCCATTACTGATTTGCTTTTCCAAAGGTGTTACTTAGGTACATGTAGCGGCTCCTTGGTTTTCAGAAGGTTGTTGCTACTACTGAAGAATGAGAGAGTAAATAATCAACATTTATGCTCTAGCAGATGGCAGCACCAACGGCTAGGTTCCTCCTGCTAGGCTATCTCTTGATTGTCTGGGACTGTCCCTCTCAACCATGAGTATTACTAAAGCTCCCACTAGATAGAAGAGAAGGAAGATGTACCTTCCTGCGTTTGAAGCCAGGCACATGTCACCAGATGACCGAAACTCTCCATGCATTACTGGGTGTCTTCAGGAAGGGCAAAACCTCCCTCCAGGAGAAATAAATGTGCTCATGATTGTATGGCACTTGACTTATTACAAAACCAAACACCTTTTCCAAAGAGGCAGGTACATACAATACATTGCCAACCTGTCTTCGGCTATTTCCAGTGACAACAATGCTGCCTAAAAGTTCTCTGCATATATTTTTGCCTACTGACATCAGAGCAATCATTACTTTAATTGTCAATGCCACACATTGTGATAAAATGTGAATGTTTTCAATAGCAAACACCTATTTTCCCTGCCAATCTGAATCATGAGTCCACATCGTTGTATCTGTCAGAGGTTTCAGATATAGTGTTCCCGTCCTGTCCCCAGCCATCCTACAGGCACACGTTAGAAGGGATGGCATGTTTCCAACCCCTTTAGCCTCTGTAGTGTCCACTTTCCCTTTTAAAAATCCTTCTTGGGGCTAGGGAAGATAGCTCCATGGCACAAGTGCCTACCTGGCAAGTGCAAGGTCGAAATAAATAAATAAATAAATAAATAAATAAATAAATAAATAAATAAATAAAATCCTTCTTTCTGTTACTCAGTGGCATCTTGCCTTGATGCTAGCAGTCCCCTCCAACATCTCTCGTCTATGTTTTGCTCCCCACGAGTAAGTCAGCATCTCTCTAAGCACATTCACACCTCATCACTACCAAGAACTTTTCCTCTCAAGATCCGCTGGTGGCGATGGGGACTTAGCTGCAGATTTCACCTGAGACAAGGATAACCCAATGGCCCCCTCGGAGAGGGCATTGCCCACGTCTCTCTGAGTGCTCTGCCCCACCCCGCACCTCTGCCTCTTCCCCTAGACAGTGCAGGTTCCCGCCCTCACACTGGCATGGGCAGGGCAGGGGGCTGCACACTATCACCAAAAGCCAAGCCAATGGTGGTCATGGGTGGTCTTTACAGTTTTCAATAAGCTCTTATTAAAAACGCTAGATTGGCCAGTGATGATAAGCCCAGTACCTATGTTATAGAGTAATAGTATCACAAAGCTTTTCTGCTGGAGGGTTGAGAATGTAAGTTAACAGACCGACAATTGGAGAAAAAGAAGGGCTATAAGGATAGCCAATATTTTGGACCTAGCCCTTCAAGGTCAATAAAGACCCAGGATATAAGAGAACCTGTGCTATAATATCCTA
>PVJA010048512.1:0-14159 GCA_004027025.1 Myocastor coypus
TTCTTTCTTTCTCTTTTTTCCAGATAGATGTGTAACCTTTGCCACTCTTAGTAGTTTGCTTGGAATTCCTAATTTCAGGCCACGCCAAATCCAAAGTGCTCCTTTTGTGTACCTGCACTATCCTTTTATCCAAATACCTGAAGGCATTCCTCCTAAGCTGCTGCAAGTGCCCATCTATTAAAGGGGAAGCCTGGCCCATGCTCTGCTCTTCCAGACCCTGGCTGGTGTGCATCTCTCCCCTCTCATCCATTCTGTCATGGATTCTCTACTCTGCAGCATTCTACAAATGCTTCTTGACTGCATATTTCATGTCAGGTACTACACCAACAAGAGCAGTGAGCATTGTTAGTGAGCAAATGATCCAGTACTTGGCTGTGAGAGGGTGTGTGAATATGTGTGCTTAAACTGCATCAGCTATGTCATCATGATGGCGCAGATGTGAAGATTTTCAGGGTTAATGCTTCTTACTCCAAAATGTGTCTTTTTTTCTGAATTTTGCTGCAGCTTTCTCATAATCTGCCCCTCAGATAGTTTGACCTAACCCACCTGTAATGTCTTTTAACTTCACTGTATTAAAACTGCAACTTACATTAAATAATGGACCCGTCCTCTCATCTGAAGAGAATAGTGTGGTTAATGCCCATAACTTGAAACAAACAAAAACCTGTGCTGAAAGGCCAGGAACCAGTCCTTGCCCAACCCAGTGTATGGATGCCTGCCTGCCTGCTTTCTCCTCAGAGCCTGGTGCCAACTCTGCCTGGCCAGGTATCCAGGAAGTTCAGTGCAAGATTATGGTTTTGGGTCCGCCAAGGCTGAATGTCTGTCTGCTCCAAATCTCAAGCGAAAATTCAGTTGTTGTCATACAAAGACAGTCAGTCTCAGGGAGGGATGAGGCTGGGAGTGGGTTGGTGCCGTTGGTGAGGGGAGAGTTCAGGCTGGAGTGTTCTTGCCTTGTCTTCTGAAGGTCCTGCCAGATGCTGATCTCCAAATATCTGACCTCTTCTCCTTTAGAACTGAGGACAAATACACTTCTATTCTTGAGGAATTGTCAAGTCCACAGTGTTCTGTTATAGCAGCATGAAAGGACACTTCCTAATGCCATCTCGTTCTGTACACTGGCTAGTTTCTGGCACCTTCCAGTGGCTCTGTCAAATGCGGTGGAGACCATCACAAATACTGCTTCTCCTTTGCTGCCCTACCTGCACCAGGCAGGCTAAGGGTCTAATTCTAAGGACAAAGTCCTGAGAGTGCCCTTCTGAGGTCATAGCCATGCCCATCCCACTGTTGTCTGGTGGTGTGCAATGGTATTTTATTCAGTCATGGATTTTTCTTTTTTAACCTAAGGTTACATCATCTAGTAATGTTTAAACCATATCTTTGTATAAGCACACATTATGATGTTCGTACAATGACAAAATTGGCTAACAGTATATTTCTCAGAAAATATCCTCATCATTAGGTATTAGGGGATGCGTAACTGTACTTGCACTTAGGCCCTACTATTGTTTAAATCTAAGTATCCCTTAAGTCTCATGTATTGGGGATGTGGCCTGACAGGGTATATTCTTGTCTTAATCAATGAAATTGTTCTGAAGTCATTGCTTTCAATATTATTCTTTTTATTGCTAGCCTAACTTCTTTGAGTGTCTTTTTATTCATTAATTTAGTCATACAACATCCACTAATTAATAATTAGAGATGCCTTACATTAGAAAAACTTTTTTCGTATATTGGCTGTATCTAATCCACCAAACAGTATTGTGAGGTAGGCATTGATTTGTGGATATTTTGAATAAATAGAAGACTAGGGAACAGAAAAATAAAAGCATGTTCTAGAGCACGCTTAAACTCTATTTGTGTTCTAACTGGCTGTAGCCTTCACATAGTTATAACAAAAACAAAGCTTTGGTGTAAACATGATGTCCACTGTGCAAAACAAGAGAACGGGGCACAGCTGGGAGCTGTCTTTTGACATCACAAGGATCATTTTCCCTAGAGGAACCTTTTACATTTATTTTAAATTTATTTTTTATTTTTATTCATTTTAATGAGAAAAAAGATAAAATTACAATGAAACAGTTTCAAAACAGGTTAGTAGTAGAATAGTTACAATAATTAATACATTGCAAGTTGTTGTCTTCATAGTAGTTATTCAGAAGACAAGATGCAGACATGATATATTGTCTAAACACTATTAGTACAAATCTTTCTTCTCAGTGAACTGAGATCAACCATACATAGTGTGCCTAAGGAGAGTCACTTAGAGAGAAAACATTCTCTCAGGCTTGCAGAGAGAGCAAATTGGTCAAGTAATGGCTGTGACTCATCCAGATGGCTCACACTGACAAAAGATCCATAAGGTGCTGCACATGGTTCCAGGGTATATCCTGAGGGGACTTGACTGACTTGTCAGATGGCCAAAGTTACATTTTTAGTTGTATAGGTCTTGTGTGGAGTAATCTTTAAGAATGTATTTGCGTAACAGAGCCAATAGGAAATGATCTTGATGGTGTATGGAAACATCTAGAACTAAGAGATGTAAATGCACTGCATGTTATTCTGTAGGGCACCAGATTCTACTCAGATTGCTGGGAAAGCTCATTTGCATAAAGTGTCTGCTGAGCTTAGGACTGGGACTGGAAGCAGGGCTGTGGACTACAGCTATCCATGCCCTGCAAGTCCTGGGTGTTGTTCCTTGCCTGCAGAGACAGGTACATTAAAGGGCTCCAGCTAAGTCTGGCTGGGGCAGCCATGAGGCAAGGTAACGATGTTGTAAAGCATGGAGTTCATCCCTGGTTCTGCTGCCTGGAAGTAGAACTATGTGCAGGCAGCTGAGTTAGCTTTGCAGGGTTTCTGTTCCTTTGTTATAAAAAATGGAGAACCTGTTCTTTTTTCAGAGGAATGAAATGAAGACTGGCACAAATAACCTCTGTGAAGGACTAAGTGTAATAATGCAATGCTGTATTCCATTAGTAACCATTAAAGCATTTGTAAAAAGTTACCAAATTTTACCACTCATGGGAGAGGTTGGGAAGACTCACTTGGGTGTGTGGTTCTTCACACAGAAGCACACAGACTTGCCCAAGGATAGAAGGCAGAGGACTGGTAGAGGGGACCCTGGTTATTTCCACAGAATACAGGCATCTTTGGTTGGTAGAGCAGGGAAAGCTCTGCATGCTGGAGAAGCCCACACAGTAAGACCCTGTGGAGCTTGGCTCTGTCCATTCACATAATCTCTCTCTGCTCCAGGGCCCTGGCCTCATTCCCTTCAAATGGACACTGACTTCATACTACTGTGGTCACAGGGAACTCCATGTTATAGTTGTGGTAAAATGGGAAACAACAATGATGATTCAGGTCCCTGAAAAGGAACAGGTGATTCATTTCAACCAGAATACGGAGGGTGGGTATAACAAAGAAACTATAAAGGTATGTGGGATACAAGTAGGGGAACTAACCATGCTGGCTTGTCAACAGACATTTTAGGCAGAACAGTCACAGGTCATTTCCCAATCTTCTCCCAAGGTGGAGGACTGGTGGCTCTAGTTCAGCAAAGCACAATAGACTAATTATTAGCTCTTGGTTGTAAGAGGTTGTTATCTTCTGCCCTCGTGAGGTGATGGGTGGGAGGGAAGGGAGCAGGAGAAAATTTTTTTTTTGATATTTTCTTTTGAGACAGGGTCTCACTGTGCAGTTCAGACTGGCCTTTAGCTCACTTTGGTAGCCCAGGCTGGTCTCGAACTTGCACCGATCCTCCTACCTCAGCCTCCCAAGTGCTGGAATTACAGGCGTGCACCACCACTCCCGGCTCGGCAGGAGACAATTTTGAGAAAGGCCCCCAGAAAGGAGCAGTGGCCTTGGGTCAGGCAGCCAGCCAGCACAATTCCTCTTCTTACCCCGAGAAGGAGGCTTTTCTTTGGAAGAGGAGATGAGTCTGAGGTTTACATCCTATGGTCTATCCAGCCACATGTTCATCAAATTAAAAGGAAGTTTAACTTCCAGGCCACAGGGTGGACTACAGAAGTCTCTTCTGCAACTAGCATCTGAAGAAGAGATGTGCTACGTCTTCCTGTGGCCCAACAGACCCAAGCAGAATTCTCTGCCATGATGTTTGCATGGCTAAACTGGCCTCTCTGATAGTATCGCTGGATGTGACCTGGAATGGGATTTTGCCAGTGGAGTGCTGGGCATAAGCTTGGAAGAAAGCAGGGGAAAAAGGAAAGAAAGAAAACAAATCGAAATGTACACGCTGATTCCTGGTATGAGAGTCTGGGGCTGAGTGCATCAAAATGCTACAGGGTGAGAGTGAAGGCTGCTCATGCCTTGGCCTTGCTGGTCCCGGATACACAGTGGCTGGTAGCATACCCTTCATGATATCAGCCCACATGTCCAAGTGTCCAGTTGGCACACGTCTTCCTTGGGACAATAGTAAACATTTCTTAAAGTGCATTTTTAGCTGATGACTTCCTTCAGATCCCCAGGAAGGACTCATTCAGTATCATAGCTCCCTGGTACCCATGGCTGTAGAGGGGACAGTGGAACCCACTCCACAGGGAGTTGCCAGCACCACAGAAGCTTTTGAGTGACACAGATTTGACAGCAGCTGCATTTGATGCAGGGTGGAGGGCCTGCCAGCCAGGCTCCGGAGCCACATGACCCTGG
The DNA here is from genome assembly GCA_004027025.1 of Myocastor coypus. Taxonomy (NCBI): domain Eukaryota; kingdom Metazoa; phylum Chordata; class Mammalia; order Rodentia; family Myocastoridae; genus Myocastor; species Myocastor coypus. Next base: position 4,663 of record PVJA010048512.1, read on the forward strand.
CCATGTAAGGGCCTATGAATTGGTGGTCTCTGCTGAGTATGGTCCATGACTGCAGATGTTTCTATGTTTTTTTTTTTTTTTTTTTTTAATAAAACATCCTCTGTACATTGAACTGAGAAGACCAGGAAGTCTTCTAAAATAGGATGACAGTGGTATGCACTTTATAGTTCAGGAGTGCCCAGGGCTTCGTGCAGTAATTTACTGAATGTAACCCATATCCTAAGGAGTAAAGGGAGACAAATGACTGAGAAAAGCAGTCCTTATCATCGTGAGTGTGCACAGTGCCATACAGATCATCCAGAAACTAGGGAGGAGTCACTTACAATAACATCCTCTGCAAACAAGCAGTGTTAGCAGTGCTTCGGCTCCAACCTATCACACTGGGGATTACCCTGTGGGGATGCTAGCTCCCCATGAAGATAGTTAACAACCAAGGGAACACGTTGTGAGAAACAATGCAACATTTTTTTTTCCATAAAATCCTCCATTTCCACATCATCTTTTCAAATCTACAAATTCTACTTGCAAAATAAGAATGAAGTAAAAGAGACAGATGGCACACTTTTCTATGTGTTGAAATCTATCATTTTCTTTCTTATCTACTTATTCAAGTCCTAATCATCAATAAAAACCTTATTGATTCTTATCTATCCTGAGCATCACACCTAGCTTTTTCTTTGTTCTCTGTCTTATATATGTTTAGTGATAGTGGTAGAACAAAGTTCTGTGACTCTACACCTAGGCTTCTAGACTGAGTGCTGCAGAGAAGGACTTGGAGTCCAACTCAGAATTGGTTGTGGAGGGAGAGAGGCGTGCCAAGTGCGGGGTGAGGGCAGCTGGGTTAGGACCCACTCCTTCACTACTGAAGAAATGCTGGGGATCTGCAGCCCTGGGTCGCTGGCCTCACTTTCATGCACAGGGCTCTCTAGCTTTGCTTCTTCTCCTGGCCTGTGCTGGCTTCCTGGGACTAATAATGTATTCCCTTTTGAGTGCATGCCACCTCACGAGAATGTACTTGCTGCACCTTAACATTATTACTTTAATGTTTAAGGCTTTTAGGCTGTATGGTGTCTCACCATATACAACTACTCTTGACTCCCAACTACAAACTTGGTATTGGCGCCTTTGGACATTATAACAAGTAATCCTCCTGAAAAATTAAGAAAATCATTGTCTTGGTTTAACATCCATAAGGGTTAGGTGATTTTTCCAAAGTTGCATCTGAAAAATGACAGGGAACCAAAGCTGAATTTCTCTAATATCCCTTTGCTGGCCTACACCAATGCCCTTCACTTAAATTATACAAAGTGTGGGTAACTATATACTATGCTTATGTTTCTGCGTGAATTTCTAGGACAGAGGCTAAAATGGGTCTTGAAAGGAGCTTAGACAGCAAGGCAGGCATCTTCCAGTGTATGACTGATCTCTATAGCAAGAACAATAGCAGGGCCACAGCGACACCCTCCTTTCATCTTTGCAAGCACCTGCTGTTATCAATACAGGACACACACTGGACACAGACTGACCCTGAAGCCGGTCTGGTCAGACCTCTTCCTCATGATGGCTCTCCCTCCTCTTCTGTGTGACTTTCTCAAGCCCTATTCCCTGCCTCAACCTACATTTCTTCATTGGTAGTGGATTTTCCTGCTCTGCTGTTCAGACTCATTAAGACATTGTCCTGTACTGAAAGTTAAGTACTTCCACCCCAATCTGCAGCAGCATTTTCCTGGAAAGGCTTTGCAAGGATTTTCCAATTCCTGCAGCTCTAAGGAGCCCTCAGGAAACTGTTTTTTTTTTTTTTTTTTTTCTTCCTAGTTTCATTTGCCACTTACTCTACTGAAAACAGGAATTAAGACTTTATACAGCTGCTTACTACATAAAATTTTCACATAAAATATTCCCATTACATTTTCTTAGGGAAAAAGTTCACTTGACTAGATTAGCAAAACTAATATAAACAAAAGTAAGGCAGTGGCTGCCTATAGAAGGTGTTTCTAACTTTCCATTTGACTTGTGCATACAGGACACAGGGGTGTCTGAAACACTGCTCTGTGGCCCATCTATAAGGAGGATGATGTCACCATGCTCCTGCAGTGGCGATCCTTATGCTAATGGGGATGGATGCCAGCACAGGCAAGTGTATATTTAGACAGGTGGAGGCATTAACAACCGGTAATGTAAGAATTCACACGTATAAATGGAAAAGAGGGGATTGAAGCCTGACTCTGGACTCTGTCTTTGACCTTGCATAAACGTGAATGTGAAGTTATTCTCTCACAAAGTCTATTTTTACTCTTATAAAGAAAATGCTCACATATCCTAGTCAATTGGTTCAATGATGAAACTCTAATCTGGTCTTTCAAAAGATCTGGCTTGATGTGGAGAGGTTGTACTGTCCCCAGGGAGGATGGCAGTCCCCATGCTCCTGGATGTGGTTGCCCTGGGAATAGCCATATCATACTTGATAAAAGGGTTAAGTGGACAGTAGTCAACACAGTCAAGGAGGTTAGACTTCCTCCCTTTCTTTGCCATCTGAGCATAAACTGAAAGATCAAGGAATGAGAAGTCTTCTCTTTACCAGTAACCACCTATGTGTTTTTGGAGAAATCACTTAGCTCCTCAGTTACCTCATCTATCAAAAGGGATTAGGGAAGCCTGCTATTATCTTCACCTGAGGTGTTCAAGTAGAACAATTCTGTGAATGTGGGTAGCACCAAGGAAACACACTGCAAAATGATGGGCTTAGGGGGAAAGGTAACTGACAAGCGGATACTGAGAGTCCTGCAGCTCAGACTCAGCTGGAAGGCTGTGTCATGCAAAGTGGCAAGCCCTGTAATCTCTTCTTGTAGAGTTGCTTTCCCTGAACACAGCCTTTCCTGTCACAGTTTCACCCCAGTTCCTATATCCTCATATATAATTTTTTTATTTTATTTTAGGGAAGGGTCTACAGGGTGTTCAGGGTCTCACTACTAGGTTGGACTTGTAGTGATCTACCTGTTTACAGCCTCCCAAGAGCTGGGACTACACCACCATGGCACACACCACCATGCCCAGTCTTAATTGCCACCTTAGCGTGCCCCAGCAGCAGGAACTATGAGGCAGGCTAGGGGATCGAACAGCTGCACCCCATGCTGCTTGCAGGTGCTTTAATTCACTGAGCTATTTGGCCAGCCCTCCTTCTCATATTTGAACATCGGATGTTTGTTAATTATAAGGCTTCCTGTTATGTGAGTATAACTTTAAATAATAGGAAATCAAATATGATCAATCTGACATGGAGGGAGAAATGCCAGTCTCTGAAGAATTTATTCCCCATACTTGGGTTGACATGGGTGCAGTTTTCCTAATAGGTTTCTCCTTTTGTGTGATACCTTCATTCCTGACTTGCATATTCCATAGCCTTGTTCATGGGCACCATCTCTAGACCTGCTCAGGTCCACCAAGCAAGCTCATAGTTTACATCATGAAGATGACAGATATTTGTTCCTTTGACTTTACCATTCACAATCACATAACTTGGTGGATGGTGCCTAGCTCAGCCCAGGACTGTGGCAACTTTATATGACATTGGAGGGGGGAGTTCAATTTCTCGATAGTAAAATAAGAGAATGGAATTTTATCACAAATCATACCACTGACTTAGGTACTTTGAACAATATGTCTCACACATTGGAGAAAAGAATCTCCACTCTCTTGTATCTGAACTGTATGAGAATTGACTCTCCTCATTATCTTGTATCTGGATGTTCAGATTTCTGTAGCCGGGGTTTCAGACTAGATGTCAAATAATGCTTATGCACATGTAAACTACCATGAGGGCCGCACAGCAGTGTAAGGCCAAGACAGTTTTAGATATATGAAAGAACTTCCAACAATGAGACCAATGAGGGATTCTTATGAACTATATGAAGGACAAAGATTCACCTGGTGAACTCAGTCAAAACTCTGTAGCTCACTAGTGAACGCACAATAAAGCAACTTTTCATTGGGGTAGTTTGTGGTACCAAAGATTGGATCACAGACCTCTAAAGACTATTTGAGAGGCTGGGATAATGAGGCTCCATGGGTTGTTGGCAGAAAAGCATCTTTCCCTCTGGAGCGCCCATGCACTTGTGCGCATACATGCCCACACATATCCCAGGCATACACAGAGCTCTTTGTGGATATTTTAAATTGTCATCCCTACCCACAGAGTCAAGACCCTGCCAGGGAGATTACAGGGCAATGGCAAATATTGAAGAGAATTTTGCCTATTGGTAAGAAGCTACTTTGCTTGTTAGAAAAGCAGTGAAAACTGGAACCTCAGGACATCTTTATGCGGAGGGGATGAGCAGGAAAGAAGGTGAGAGAAATACCCAGAAGACAAATCATACTTTTTGAGCTCCTTCAAAAGCTGCACAGTGGGAGCCAGGAATCTAGTTCTGCAGCAAATCTGTAAAGAAAACCTTCGAAAAGTTTGCACAAAAGATTCTTAAGTAAGCTCGTAAATGTGACACCAAGCGAATACTTGGCAAAGTTCAACTAAGTCATAAAAAGAGTTTCTAGGACCATCCAGCAGCATTACCTGAGCTGGAAAAAGTGGGGCTGCAGGGCCTCTTGTCCCTTAATTAAGGATCAGGTAAGTGACAGAGAGTTCCTGTTTTATTGAATTTGGTCCTGGACCAGTTATTACTGGTCTCATGACTCTTGTGTTAAAGGGGACCTAATATGAAGTAGGACAAGACCAAAGCAAACATGTGAGCTTTTTTATTGCAGCAATGTGAGCATTATTTGGCAGAACCAGGCCTGAGGTGACTGCATCGCTGCTGTGAAAGTTGGGCACTGGGAACCTGCTCCGAGTCAGCGCTATTTTTAGAATTATCTTGACTGCATTCTCTTCTCAACGATGTTTTTCGTTCACATAACTAGAAATTTCTATTCAGGCTCTGATTAGGACTCTCACTGCTGTGCAGTCATTTTGGAGGATTCCTCAGGCCTTCAAGTTTACAAAAACCTCTGTGTGGGTTTTCTAAGTCTTCATAACAAAGTATTACTCACCAAGTGGCAAAAGCAACATATTTTTCATTTAACAGCTATTGATATGAGAATTCTGAGCCCAAGGTGTCAGATATGGCTCCTTCTGAGGACATGAGGGGAAACGGCTGGTATCCTTCCTGACTTATGGTGCCTCATTAGCAGTCTTGGCATTCCCCGCGTGGTATAGCATCACCTTGGACTCTGGTTTCACCTTCACATGGTGTTCTCTGAATGCATCTGTATGTAGATTTCTCTTTCTTCTGGGGATCCAGTCATAATGGATGAAGACCCACCCTAAAGACCTCATTTCAGCATTTGTAAAAACCTTCTTTCCACATAAAACCACATTTTGAGGTTGTGGGCATTAGCGCTGCACATCATGAATTTGAAAGGACACAATTCAAGTAATAACAGGGTAATTTCTAAAGATAAGAAGGGAACTATTGCAAATTGAATTTATTTCATCAAAAAAAGAAAAACACAAGACAACAAAATAAGATAAAGATGTGTAACCGATGACAATGATTTTTTAGAATTGTTTTAAATTTAATTTAATTTAATGAGAAAGAAATAACAATGAGACAGTTTCAAAACACATTAATAAGTCAGCCACAATAATTAACACAATGCATATTGTTGTCTTCCCAGTAGTTGTTCAGAGTACATGATGCAGACATGATAGCTTTTCTAAACACTATTAGTACAAATACTTCTTCAGAAACACCTCTTTAACTTTTCTGCATGTTGATATGTCCTTGCATAAGGTCTCACTTGGGAAACTTGTGTTACAGGTAAATCCTAAGAAGTCTTAGTTCTGTTTCCTCCAATCTGACAATAAGAATAAAGTAACTCGCTATGTTTCATTTTTTATTTGGGTTGCCAGAAGTCACAGAGCCAAATGTGCCACCCGGTGATGTTTCTCTCATTGCTTTCTCCTTCTGCTCTACTTGGTTTTGCTGTTCCTATTTTTCCGCGTTCTGTGTGTGGCTTTGCACACTGCTAGCCAGGTGCTGCCCAGGGTCACTGCAAACAGCAGATGCCTTGTGGTGACATGAAGACTGCTGCCCTGGTCACCTGGGTCTCTGTGGCTCAGCCCATAGAGCCTTGCCCCCAGGAACCCTGGTGGGTTTTTCCTGCCTATTTTATCCATTGCTTCTCGCAGTTTACCTGCACACTCTTCTTTCCTTGTCAGAACTTTAACAAATCACGGTCATGAGGCCTACAGCACGGAGCCACTGGCTTCTTTCATTAGAAAGGAAATTGAGCCTCAACAAATTTTTTCTTTTTTCATCTTTTTGAGACAGGGTCTCACTGTCAGGCTGGTTTTGAGCTCACTTTTATAGCCCAGGCTGGTCTCAAACTCACATCGATCCTCCTGCCTCAGCCTCCCAAGTGCTGGGATTACAGACATGTGCCACCACGCTCGGCTCAAGCCTCAACAATTCTATTGGAAAAAAGAATACTAAGCACAGTTCTTTGTATTACAAACCAGAAAGGGGCAAAAGTCCTATTTGCACTTAAAAAAATCTTTAGGGATAATGATCATCATTTCTCTGAAATATGAGGAAATACCCCAAACCTCACCCACACACAGGGCATGATAAAAAGATATAGTGACTATTTAATTTAAAAAAATATTGTAGGAAAACACACATTTCCATTAATCTTCTTCAAAATACCATTCTACGTGGAACACAATTATCTCATTGTTCTCACTTTTTGAAGCAGTTCTGGAAGCCCTCATTCCTGGCTGCCTTTTGAAAATATGACTGAAAACAGGGAGAATGCAGCTGCTCTGTGCCATCCAGCAGGGACAGCCTTGTAGAAACACTGTCATGCATCCTCACGCACCTTTTCCACTGACTCTAGTGACATGGAAGATTCGGCTCTTCCCCAAAGTCAAAATGATCGTGAACAGTAAATGTTTAATGTCAGTTCAGGACATCAAGGCAGCCACAATGTCACAATTAAATTTATTTGCAAAAAAAATTTCCAGAAGTGCTTCAGGAAGTGGCAAAAGCAATGGAATAAGTGCGTTTGAAGATAGCACGAGTATAGTGAGAGTTTTGATTGCAATGTGTCTGATATTGTTATAATTTTTTAAAGTTTCATCATTTGTTCCAATCTATTATTTTCATCATGAACACCTCAGTAGGTATCTCAACTGGACTTTGCCTCAAGAATTTTGCAGTTTGGCAATCTTTGAGGTTTAAGTTAGGGTTGAGACTTTTAATAAAATACACAAATTTGATCAAGTGAGTTAGAAATTTCATATTTTATTTTCTGTATCATACTCTAATCTTCCATTGCAATTTAACATCAAAATTTGTGCTGATATGCTCATAACCTTTTTCTTCTACTTACTACAATTTTTAATCCCCAAACACAAATGTATATATTGTTTCATAAAGTCTTTTCTGGCCTCTGAAGATCTATGTAGTCCAGGCTAGGCTTAACTTCATCATACAGTTCAGGCTTCTGCTAAACTTGTAGCAATCCTCCTGCCTTGGCCTTCTGAATGCTACAATTACATGTGTGCACCACAATGCCCAGCTCAGTATTCATGATTTTTGTAATTCTCTAAAAACTCATGGCATTTAACATGAGGACATCTATCAAGATAACTCATTATGCCAAGAAATTAAAAGAGAAAGTACATGTGATTGTATGATAGATGCAGAAAAATTATGTGTAAAGAAAGCTGCACTCTTCGTCTCTAGGCTCAACACTGCACAAATCTGCCTCCAAGGTTGCTTAGCTAGTTGCCAGAGCACATTTCCTCATAGTTGTTGATTCAGAAGCTTCCCAGTTTAATTCCAGCAACAGAGATGAAGGGATATGGTAAGGGGGACACTAGTGTATGTATTCTGGGTGGATCATATGCTTGAACCTCGATCAAACATTACAGTGAATGTTTAAAGAAAAATCTTAGAGTAAAGGCCACACTTCCAGAGATATCCCTCCCCTTCAAAGTCCTCTCCCTTTTTCTTTTTTTAATATTTAGTGGATTTACTCAAATGGAGTTTGAAATGATACAGAAATGAAAAAATAAAAACCATTAAGAGCTCTATACACAGAAAAAAGTGAAGATAAATTAACTCCACTGACATTTCCAGTTACATATTCATGCAAATACATATTCACCTCTTTCTTTGTTTTTTTTTTTTTTTGAGATGATTTTCATGGATTTTTAAAAATTTTATTAATTTTAATGAGAAAGAAATAACAATGAGACAGTTTCAAAACAGGTTAGTAGGATAGTTATAATAATTAATACATTGTACATTGTTGTCTTCATAGTAGCTCTTCTGAGTACAAGACGCAGACATGATATCTTTTCTAAACACTATTAGTACAAATCTCTCTTCTCATTGAACTAAGAGAAAGTAGCTGTATATATAGTCCCACAGTCCATAATCGCAGTGGGTTATCAGCATGCTCGTTACATCACTCCAGCCTCTTCCTGAAGCAGCCGTGGTGCCCTCCTTTGTGGCAGTCTATGCTTGTGCTGCCACAGCTGCTACAACGTCTTGAATTAATTCAAAGTATTTACCATAACTTCTGTCAAATAAAAACAATATCCACTAAAATTTCTCTCAAATAAAAACATGCTGGGGGTCCCCCATCCACCTCAGTCACCAGATATGGCAAGATACAATATTTGAATACTTCTCAAAGTAAAAATGCCCATGAAATGTAAAATGACTATGAAAGGTATTTTGCATCAATTCCTTTCCAGAGTGCTTTAGACAGTGAAAAAAAAACAGTGGAATAAGTGTGTGTAAAGAGAGGGGAGCATTGTTAAGGCAAATAATTACAATGTCTTTTACTGTAACAATGTTTTTAAATCTACCATAATTTGTGACCACATCTAATAAAGGAAAAAATAAGTAGAATACATAAATGACCTGGGTGAAACATAGTGTTATTCAAGAAAAGAAAAAGAAATAAAAACAATATTTGTAACCATCATCATTTAAATATATAGTCATATTATGTAATAATGTACATTAAATATGCACATATATGCAAACTTCATATAGTCTGTATATGTGTATGTTTGAAATACAGGTGTTAGGAAAATGTTTCCTAGATTTCTTTGATAGTGAAACAGTTTACATTTCTAAATCTAAGAACTCATACAACTGATTAGAAAATGGCAAAAATAGGAAAATAGATATGAATAGGGAAGCAAAACAAAAAATCTAAACATGAACATTAAATGATGCTAATGTTCAGTATTTGTTCAGAGAAAGATGTTAATGCAGTAAGATGGTATTTTTCATCTTTGAGTTTATTAAAAATTAAAATAGTGATATAGTCCATGATTTTAAGCCACTTAAAAAAGTAGCTTCTTGACCAGGAAATGTGGGACACATCTGAGTTATAGGATATTACAGCACAGGTTCTCTTATATCCTGGGTCTTTATTGACCTTGAAGGGCTAGGGCCAAAATATTGGCTATCCTTATAGCCCTTCTT
>PVJA010048514.1:0-14144 GCA_004027025.1 Myocastor coypus
AGGCTGGCCTTGAGCTCACTTTTGTAGCCCAGGCTGGTCTCTAACTCGCACTGATCCTCCTGCCTCAGCCTCCCAAGTGCTGGGATTACAGGCATGCGCCACCACGCCCGGCTGAATTCCTTGTTTTTATACTGTATAAAATGTCAATATTTGGGCCCGGCAGCATGGCTCAGCAGTCTAAAGCACCTGCTTAGGAAAGCTTAGGCGGCTGCAGGGACCACGGTTTGATCCCTGGCACCACGATCCCTGGCACCATATGCTGCGCCAGCTCTGCCCTCGGGACGGGCTGAGCCAGGCCATAAAAATGAGTGAATAAACAAACAAAGGTTCTGAAACAAGAAAAAATAAATAAATAAAATAAAAAATTCTTAAAAAAAAAAAAGTCAATATTTGACTTTTTTTCTTTCGAAAGTGTTGATTTCCCCAAACATATAATGCCACTCTGAGAAGCTGAGGCAAAAGGATTGCAAGTTCCTTAGCAGTTCAATAATTTAGCATAATAATTTATAAAATCTTATTGTCTTTTTTGTTTTTAGGGAAGGGTCTACAGGGTATACAGGGTCTCATTACTATACTGGCCTCGTAGTGATCCACCTGTTTGTAGCCTCCCAAGAGCTGGGAGACAGGCTCTCCCTGAGTTACCTGAGCTGGTCCCAAATTGATGATCTTCCTGCCTTGTGCACCACCATGCGTGGCTTGATTCTTCTAACTGTATCGAAGTTAAAAATGTACTTTTGTGGGTTTTACTTTGACTTTATGTGTAGATGAGATGTGCAAGAGCTGGCACAATCTTTAGTCTTTTATGAAATTTTTTTTCTTAAGAAAAGAAATTGACTTTAAAAGTGAGACCCTTTACAAGTTGAAATTTAGGGGATTATACAGCCTTCCTGAAACATTTTCATGCATTCATTTATAAGATGACATAAATGTCACAGTCACGTCATCTTCACAACTGCAATTCTGAATGAGTCTCCATAGTCAACTTTATAGGCATAAAAAAAAATCTTTAGATTTTCTCAAAATGGTCTCATTTTAGCAGCATCATTTGCAGAGGAAAACAATTCTTTTCTAAGCTAAAAGTTTGGGCTCTGAAGACTCATTTGTGAATGCCATTTAAAATTTATTTTTAATTAAGCGTATTTAATGTTGGTAAGAGGTGCCAGACACAGAGCGCTCTGGAGACTGCAGGCATCTATATATCTGCAGAACAAGCCTGGCTCAGACAGGAAAGGTACATTCTCCTGCCTGCTGTGTTCCTGTCTGTGTCCAGAGAGAGAAATGGCCCCCCTGAGAGGTGTCACAGTCTTTGGACCCCACTCATTACCGGGCATGTACCTTGCCAGCAGAAGGCCCACCACTAGCCATAGTTGATGGGAAACTCAGCTAGTTTTTGCCAATTCATTTTACCCAGCCTCCTAAATTGCCACCGTGTGTGTTAATGACTTTGGGCTCCTGTCAGCCAGGCTTAATTCAAGCTAGAAACACAGTGCCCAAGCATTCTCCATTCCCTTCATTGGCCTTCTCCAGAGATTCCTGTATTTTCCTAGAGGAAGTTGGATCTAATTGATCTTTCCTTTTCCTTCCCCTACTCCTTTTTGATCAGTGTTTTACAGCTGTAACTAGCAACAGACAGTCTTACTTTTAGTGTTAATATTACATCAAAAGAAGTGAAGACATTAATGTGAGAATATGGCTGAGTCAAATTAGAAATCTTACGGATGACAAGAGAATCTCTGTGGGGTGATTTGTGCTAGATCCTGGGTTATTAAAATAATGTTGTAATCTGCCTCTGATAAATGTGCTACTAATGCTCAGCATATTCATAATTGATTAACTTAGCTGCTTCGTTGCTGAAGACCATAACTACTAGTTTTAAACAAGTGAGTATGTTTCTTGACCTGATAGTAAATATCTTACTCTTACTCTTACATGGAGGGACTGCAGGGCATTTGGATGGGGCATCATGGTGCCTCTAGGTTCATGACTACAGCTGCAGGGTGACTTGGCACTTTGAAAGTTAAAAGAAATCTGGGTTATTAAGGATCTTTTTTTTTTTTTTTTTTTTTTTTTTTTTTTTTTTTTTTTTTTTTTTTTTTTTTGCAGGACCAGGATTTGAACTCATGACCTTGCACTTGCCAGGCAGGCACTTGTGCCATGGAGCTATCTCCCCAGCCCCTTATTGCCCAGGTTGTGAGCTCTGTGTGGATTAGTTTCCTAACCTGATGTTATAGAGGAGATGAAGCAGAGCGGTGACTATTAGGCAGGCATCCACTTTGCAGGGTTTTATCTTTCTCTCAGTAACTGATACTTAGTTTATAGTATTATGTGATTTTTTGGGGGAGGGGATATCTTTTTTTTTTTTTTTTTTTTTAATGTATTTGGAATAGGGTCTCACTGCACAGCTCAGACTCATAATGATTCTCCTGTTTTCAGCCTCCCCAGTGCTGAGCTCACAGGTGTGTGCCACTAGGCCCAGACTCTGGCCAGCTCAGCCCGTCCTGGGGGTGGGGCTGGTGCAGCGTGTGGTCTCTGAGTTGCCTAAGGTTGCCTGAGCAGGTGATTAGTCCACGGAGCTATCTCACTGGACTCTGAGGGTATCTTTCTGTGACAGGAGCTATGCAGTTCTTGCTGTCCTAGAGTTTACTTTGTAGCCCAGGCTGGTCTTAAACTTGCCATGAACCTCCTGCCTCAGCCTCCTGAGTGCTGGCATTATAGCAGTGTGCTGCCATGCCCAGCAGTTATATGATTTTTAATTATATCCTTGTACTTGGGACTCATATTTAGCTGAATCTCACTGACCCACCTAAAAGTGAGCTTGCTTTCTCTCTGAAGAGTCAGCTCTGCTGCCACTACAGCAGAGGGAATTGCACCCCTGCACTAACCCAGCAACTCTAAAGCTCTGAGTGCGCATGTAGTTGTGGCCAGCCATGTTACGGGTCATTAGCACACATGACTTACATGTGCTGTAAAATAGTGCATCCCCACCCCTCTGTCACTCCTAGAAAGATCTTCCAAGGCAAGTGTTCAATGGTCGTGGGTCAGCGAGTCCCGTTCATGAAACTAGCATTTTTCAGGGAGTGCAGTTATTTCACCGGGTGCAGCAGGCCGCACTTCAGTGTGCTTTCCACATCTAACTGAAATAAGTTGTTATGTTCTTTTCTCTGCAAAGTCTCAGTGGTGTTTTTATAAGGGTTCTTTGTGTTTAGCCTTCTGTCTAAGGTAGAATAAGATAAATACTTGAGAGGCTTGGCATTTGTTTCCATTGTGTTCCCCCTGATGTCTTTGCCAGCTTTGTGGTGCAGGGGAGGTGGAACTTAATAGAAACTGGACAAAACTCTGTGGCGCATTCTTGCCATTGCCCTGAAAAAGTGGAAAGTAAGTGTGGCTGTGAGAAATAGGGAATTTTTGCTTCAAAGGGTGACACCTGATTTAGGGAAGCAGGCTCAGGAGAATGCGTATCTGAGTATTCTGTGGCATCGAAGCAAAAGTCAGCTGTCACCTGCTGGAAGGGGAATTCCTGGTATCACAAGCTTTGGGTTATTTCCCCTTTCACAGGTAAGTGTGGTACAAGATTCCGTCAACATCTCTGGCCAGAACACCATGAACATGGTGAAGGTTCCCGAGTGCCGCTTGGCAGACGAGCTCGGAGGGCTGTGGGAGAATTCCCGATTCACAGACTGCTGCTTGTGCGTCGCTGGCCAGGAGTTCCAGGCTCACAAAGCGATCCTAGCAGGTAGGTGTTCCTTCATGGCTCACTGTATAATTTTAGTGAGACAAGAAATACCAGAGGCTGTATAATTACCTCTTCATGTTATACACAACTGCATGTTTTTTACCTCAGCTGCACACACACATATATACAACCCTGCCATTAAATGTGCCTTTATATTATGACAACATTAGGGCTATTCTTTTTAAGAATGCATTTCTGGTTTTTTTTTTTTTCTTCTCTTTTTTTTTTTAATTTATTTATTTGGTATAGGATTTTGCTATATGGCTCAGACTCATAGTGATCCTCCTGTCTCAGCCTCCCTAGAGCTGTAATTACAGAGGTACGCCACCATGTCCTGCTTCAGTGGCTGGTGTAGTGCATCTGGGGTTCTGGAGCCAGCATGGCATGAGGTACGAGGGATCAAACTCAGGTCCCTGTACTGGCCAGGCAGATGCTTAGGCCACCGAGTTATCTCCCTGTCCTGTTATTCTTCCCTTAAACACAAAGGTTCTGAGAGCCCTAAAACCTAGGGAACAGGTGCCAGGGCACCTGCGACCAGAGGTTTTAAGGTTTTAAACATGGGGAGCACACCTGGGACTTGGGGCTGACTGCCAATCCAGCCAAGGCCCCAGCCCCTGAAGACTTAGCTCTCTCTGTGACAGAAATGCAGAAGAATGAAACTTGCAACTGACGCAGAGGGTCAGGGTAGAGATGGAGAGACTGGTGCAGAGGAGGAACTGACGAGCACGGACTGACTCGCGCTCATAGGAAAGGGGAGCAGATGGCAGGCCCTGCTAACACGCAGCCTGCTTCCTGTCAAGACCCTCAGCGTCATTCTTCTGGAGTACACGCCTGGCAGAGCACAGCCTGGCTCATCTGCCACCTTTCCGTTCCGTCTCAGCTCGATGCCAGTGTAGGTGCTGAGGAAGCCACGCCCCTTTCAGTTCGTGTCTGTGTACTTGGCACCAACAGCGCTTCATCCCACAGAGTCAATTCCTTTCTTCTTCTCTACAACAGAGATTCACATTTCAGCCCCTGCCCTCCAGCCGCTCCTCCCCCTAAGGATGCCCTTGCCTGCTTCCTCCAGGACAGCTCGAGGCCCTGCCTCTTGCCTCTTGCCACACTGAATGCACACTGGAGGAGTTTCTCCTTGCACCCTGAGCAGAGTGTCTCTGCACATCCCATGCTGCTTTTCCAGAAGCCTGACTCCATCCGTTCCTCTGCCGTGCACTCGCTTTTCCTTTCCAGAGCGAGATTTCTTAAGCTAGCACATTCACTCTGCACTTCTCTGCTCCCACTTATCCTCAGTTCACCTCCATGCCACAAAAGCAGTTTTCCCAAGTTACATATATGCCCTGCTAGCCTTGAATTTGAGAGACCCTTTAGTTCATGTATTACTTGACTCTTCTGGTCTTCTACTTCTCTGGCTACCTCCAGCATGTGGGCTGCCTCTCCTTTCATTTGTTCCTCCAGTCACAAATGAGCACCTGTGTTGCCACCAGGTGATTTTATTTATTCCTGTCATATGAGCTGCTGCCTACCTTCCAAGGGCCCTCTGAGGCATTCCTCCTGCTTTAGACCCTTCCCCATTCATTGAAAAGTATTTAAAAGTTTTCAGATGGGTAGTGTGTGTTTAGTACTATAGTCTAACTCTCCTAACAACAGCGAGAATTAATATCCTTTTGGTATAGATTAAAATATTGATGTTTGGATGGTTCAGTGACTTGCCCAAGAATATGTTTAGAAAATGGCAGAGCTAAAATTAGTTCTTTCTGACATAAGCTGTAGGCCAGGAATTCCAGCTCCCTGCCCCATGTAGCCTTTCTACATGGTCCATCTGTTCTTCTAGTCTTAGGTTGGTAGTCTCAACCTTGTCCCAGACCCCCAATTTATTCAACAGCTTGAACAAATTTGTGTTCTTAGCCATTTTGTTACTTTTTATGCTGGAAATTAAGTTTACTTATTTCTCGTTAGGCTAGAATATGCCTGGTCTAGAGGAACAGATCGCAGCCATTTTTTTCATTATCTCCATCACTCAGGAGAAAAACTTAAGTTACCCCTAGTGAGCGAAATAAAATAGAAAGATGACTATCAGGTAGAATGAGCTTCTCAGAGTCACAAATCATTGTCCTGTTTGAAGCTCTCTCCCACCCCCCAGAGTGGCGTCATCTCTGTTAAGAATGTATAGCTTGGGTTGGGAAGATGGCTCAGAGATCTAAGCATCTGCCTGGCAAGGACACGGGTTCAATTCCTGGCACCACATGCCCCCAGGCTCTGGGTTCCAAGCCAGTCACCAGAACTAAGTGTGGTAGTGCACCTATAATCCCAGTGCTGGGGAGGCTGAGCCAGGAGGATCACCATGAGTCCTAGGTATGTAGTAAGATCCTGTACCAAATAAATAAAAGATTTAAAAATAAATATGTGACTCGATCTGGTCGCCACCTGCCAACAAGCTCACTTCTGGGGCTTTTTGCTATGTGGTTGGCGGTAGAGAAAACATAGTACTCTTCTAGCCCAAGCGCCACATACTAGGATATTTTGCTTAGACTGGGAGGACCCGTCCATTTGAGCCCCCAGATCTATGCAGAAGATTTAACTTATCAAGACATCTGTGTCAGATGACAGTCCAACCATTAGCTCTACTCCATCCTTACGACATGAATGGTTGCAGTACAGCTAATAAATCATTTTGAAAATAATGTTTTTTATTATAATTTTTTCGCATTGATGTGCTATGTGAGGAAAGGGATTTGATAATGCTGGTGTAATCTGAGGCTAAGGCCCTCTCTTCTAGCAATAGGTCAAGAAGGAAATGACCCTTCGGTGGTAACAGGGGCGACCCAAGAGGTTCCCGTGTGATAACCTCACCTCCTTGTTTCCCTTCTTGTTTTGTAGCTCGTTCTCCAGTTTTTAGCGCCATGTTTGAGCATGAAATGGAGGAGAGCAAAAAGGTATGTGATAGGTCAGAGACGTTTCTGTCTGGCCAGGTGATTAGAGGCAGATGATTTCCCAGTTTGGCCGTGGATTTATTTTCCTAATGATTTTTTCTTATCGTGCTATTGTAACAGTAATGTTCCCTTGGCAGATGCCTTCTAAGAGCAGGCAGAGATGGTCTGTTAATATTTCAGCTAAAGGGGCCCAGCGGGATGGCTCAGTGGTCTAAAGCGCCTGCTTGGGAAAGCTTGGGCGGCTTCAGGGACCGAGGTTCGATCCCCGGCACCACATGCTGCTCCAGCCCTGCCCTCGGGGCGGGCTGAGCCGGCCATAAAAATGAGTGAATAAACAAAAGTTCTGAAACAAGAAAAAAAAAATAATAAAATTTTTAAAAATTCTTTAAAAAAAAAAAAATTCAGGTAAAGCAGATTCACTAGTAATTCCCAGGCAGATCACCCAGACAGTTCTGGGTGAGAGCATTAGCATTTGTTTCTATTTGAAAAGGTGAAGGTATCTATAGGGTGAGAAAAAGGCTGTAGTTGTCGAATAGGGCTAAGGAGACGTTTTCTGCTCTTGTTAGGTTTTAAGTGATACAAGCTTCTGTTCTTGCTTGGAGCTTAAAATCATGACCGTAGGTTAGGAATTTTGTTCTGTTGCACTATTTCTCAATTTCAGTTTTTCTGGCATAGAATCGAGTTGAAATCAATGATGTGGAGCCTGAAGTTTTTAAGGAAATGATGTGCTTCATTTACACGGGGAAGGCGCCAAACCTCGACAAAATGGCGGATGACTTGCTGGCAGCTGCTGACAAGGTGAAGTAAGGACAGGAAAATAGTTGTGGGCCCAGGAGTTATTGTGATGTCTGGAATTTTGTGAAAGGGCCTCTGTGTTGCATTTCGGGTCAGGGAGTGTGTGTCCTGGTTCAGCCAGGACAACATGTTTCATGCTCGTGGTTCCAACAGTTGTTAATAGTGCCCTTTTTGTTCTCCATGGTGTCCTCCTTGGAGTGATATAGTCACCCTACCTGTGGAAAAGAAGGATTAGCTTGATGTTTATCTCCAGCCATCTCATCTCCTATGTAACCATAATGAGAGGGCAGGGCAGGGGATATAGCTAAGTGGCTTACGTGCCTGCCTGCCAAGTGCAGGGTCCTGAGTTTGATCCCCAGTACTGCCAAACAAAACACAATCAAAGATCTTCCTTAACCATAATGAAAGTAAAGTAACACTGACATTTGGGTTGTGCTGTATAGTCTCCAAGGTGTATCTTAGCTCATTAACAAGGCTTGTCATTTACCTGGCTCATAGGTTCAGCTTTTGCTAAATACTTATTGAAATATACCATAGTTCTTCAAAATTAGGACAATTAGTATCTCTTTGGGGGCAAAGAAATACTGAATTTAAGTCAAATATTTGCTATTTTACTGCAGTATTCCTCAGAACCTGTATCACATTATATGCTGAGGATTTTCTAAAAGGGGATAGAAATTACTTCTCCAGTTTGGTTAACTCTGGAATCCTTTTGTCAGGGATCACCTGTGAGGATTAGTGGTCCCCAAAACACTCACTAGGAAACTGCTGTTTATTATGTAGGGACGTCAGCCGGAGCTCGGCTGTGCCATTACCCTGTGGATGTCTTGTGTGGGAGTGGGGCAGTTGATGTGAGGGAAACCCGGTGAGAAGGAAGGTGCTCTGGAAGAGGGTACCCCGTGTTCCTGTCATGCTACCAACCCCCCAAAAGTGGGCTCCACCCAAAGGGCACAGAACCACCCTTCCGTGGTTAGTTCAGGGCAAGAGTTTCCTGCCTGTCTGCCGTTGTACCCGAGGATGGCAGAAGGCACTTGGGAGGTCATGATGTATCGTCAGCTTAGTAGAGCGTTTGTAGAGGGTGAGGCATGGGGACCCAGTCAGTGCCCCTGATGGTGACTAGAATCATAACTGTGTCCTTCTTACCCACTTTCAGTAGTGTATTAAGGCAGTCAGCAGCCTACAAAGTCCATACTTTCCAGCTACCTCAGTTCTGAGCAAGGGAAGCTTAGCTTTCAGGGAAAATAGTAAGAATGTATTCATTGCAAACCCTTGGAAAGTAGACGATACAGCCTAAGCTTGCTTTTCATACAGTTTATATGGTTCTGTGTACCCTGCCCTCTGGTTTTCAGCAAATTGGACACTTGTGCACATCAGGTATCTATGCATTCCGCTCACCATCTAGAGTCCATTAAAGACAAGCAGTGCTAAAAAAAAAAAAAAAAAAAAAAAAAAAGTAAAGATTCTTTTCTTAGCCGGGCGTGGTGGCTCACGCCTGTAATCCCAGCACTCGGGAGGCTGAGGCAGGAGGATTGGTGCAAGTTCGAGACCAGCCTGGGCTACAAAAGTGAGCTCAGGACCAGTCTCAACTGCATAGCGAGACCCTGTCTCAAAAAAAAAATAAAAATAAAAATAAAAATAAAAAATAAAAAAAAAGATTCTTTTCTTAACAGGAGATTCTCAATGGAGCTTGAAAATGCACCCTTCTGTCCTGTACTGATTTGGTCAGTACAGGTAAGATACATGGGAGTGACCAAGCACTAACAGAACAGTTCATAAAACTGAGGAGCTAGCCGGGCGTGGTAGCACACGCGTGTAATCCCAGCACTTGGGAGGCTGAGGCAGGAGGATTGATGCAAGTTCGAGACCAGCCTGGGCTACAAAAGTGAGCTCAAGGCCAGCCTGAACTGCATAGTGAGACTCTGTCTCAAAAAAGACAGAAAAACAAAAACAAAAAAACTGAGGAGCTATGCTTGCAATTTCTTCAGCATTCAGTCACCTACAGAGGAAATGCACAGGTGCGTATTGGGACAAACACTGAAACTACTGCAGGGCTCCATCAGCAAGTGCAGCTTTTAGTAGTAAAACCACTGTACTAGCAGACTTGGCAGTCATAAACCCACATCCACCAAATCTGAATACATGTGTAACAACGTAAGCGAGGGTGCCCCACACAGCACAGGTCCATGCAGGTACCATCGTGTTACACCTTCAGAAAGATTTCCAGGTACAGCCTCACCTTCACTCCCAAAAAGGACAAGATCACGGGGCCCACATTTAGCAACACCACGGCCCAAGCCAGAGTCACACTTCTGTGTCTCTGGGTTCTCATTCTCGCTGCCCAGCCAGAGGACCCACTGGCACCTGCTGTGCCATGGCTAGGATCAGCCTGAATCGTCAGGCCAGGGACAGCTTCCGACACAACACAGTTAACATCTGAGGAAGATGGCATTCAACTCTTCAAGTCACCAGCGCTTAAAATCTATGAATGAGAAGAACCTGAAGGATGCATTTTCAAGCTCCATGGAGAATTTCTCGTTAGTCTTCACTTCAAGCCTATTTGAAAACATTTTTACCTTTGCACTTCCCTATGCACGTTAGGGAAGTAGAATAAGAAATCTTTCATGGGAGGAGCCAAACACCTAAACTCTCCCCAGGAGGCTGAGGCAGCAGCTCCAGAGCTTTTGCTGGCTCCTGGGGCCGCGTGTAATTAGACAAAAACAAAACAGAATGCATTGCCCAGGCCTGGGCGACACAGTTTCAATCTCTCGGGTAAGTACTGCCATTAGGCAGGTTTTTCAGAAGCATAATTAAGCAAAAAAAACTTTGTCCCCCAAGGGACAAGAATGGCTACTTTTGTCTAATAATGCAGTAGGGATCAGAGCTATTCACAGTGAAAGTCCTTTTAAAAGAATGTATTAGAAAGGACAAGAGGAAGAGACTGTGCAGTGCTGTACCGAGACAGCACATTTACACAACATTTTTTAGCTGTTTAAAACAAAGCCCAGCAATCTCATTGTTCGCCTGCGTGGTGCCATTCCTCTGTTCCGCAGAAACCGTTTCCCAGTTACTCACATGTAAAAATTAAAGCTGCACCAAAACCAATAAAACTCCTTTGGCTGCAGGAGATCCCAGCACCAGCAGAAATGCATCCTTGCTGGCGCTCATAATAGTGGACGATGTCCTGGTGTACGTGCTGGCCTCAGTCTGTGGCCCTGCATCAAGTCATGGCGTTTGGAGGCCCTGGTGGCTCAGCCTGGGAGGAGGCTGTGGATGGCCTCAGAGCAGAATGCACTCCTGGGAGCTGATGAGTGGCATTTCTATTTTGTGCTGCCTTACATTTCCTCCTCTTCCTTAGCCCTGAAGTCCCTCATAAGCCCATAACCTCCAATGAGAGGCAAGTAGCACCACTGCAGCAGGCCCAGGCGGCTAACTCCAGGGCCCTAGCCCAGGCCTTCTGCTCCCAGAGCATCTTTGCCCTTTCCTGGGAAAATGGAAGTTTTTGAACAAACTGGATTTCAGGGCCTCTGGTGCTTTATTCTTTTACCCCCAGAATCTTAACCTAAGTAAAATAGGTGTCATTAATCTTTCCCTATTGGAAAGGAGGCCCTTAGCTGACCTCATTCAGGAACACTAGAGAGGGAAATGCTGGTGAAAGTCGCTGTAGGGCTCCTTTTCAGCCCCTGATGGGCTGTTGGGACACCCTGCGGCTAGTGGCAATGCTCAGGTAGAAAGCCCTGTGCTTCGCCTTAGTTGCTCTTAATAAAAGGGTTGCAGAAAGCTTAAGTATAATGCTCTGTCTGCCAGCTGCAGGCCACTGCCATTCCTAAGGGTAAGTGGTGATGGTGAAGAAAACCTTGAGTCATGGCCAGGAGATGGTGGACTCCAGAGTGGGCTTCTGCTGCATAACCAGCGCTTTTCAGAGCCTGGTTATAATCTCAGTATTAGCTTCTCATGCTCTCTGTGGTGCTGGTCAAGTATACACTTACACAGTGGTACCCCTAAAGAAAAGTTTTGCCTCTCGCCACTGCCCCCTGACACACCAGCTTCTGTCTTGCAGTACGCCCTAGAGCGCCTGAAGGTCATGTGTGAGGACGCCCTGTGCAGCAACCTCTCCGTGGAGAATGCTGCCGAAATCCTCATCCTGGCCGACCTCCACAGCGCGGACCAGCTAAAGACTCAGGCAGTGGATTTCATCAACTAGTGAGTTGCAGCGTCAGAGCTCCTCTCTCAGAATAATTGGGATAGCTAAAGAAGAGAGAAGCACTTTGAATCAGCGAGTGAAACAGGCTTGTGGCTTCATTAACCTTTTGGTAGTAAGCATGGAGGTTTCGTGTCCTTCTGCAGCCGACAACGTAGGAAATGGTTTCTCTTTCATGGTGGAGGAAGCGGGTGCTCCCATGTGGTGATCAGAGTTGATGAAAGTGTGGATGTGCTGTCCTGCAAAGGTGGAGTCCCCTAGGAAGGTGTTTTTACTTCACTTTCACAGTCTTCTTTTTTTTTTTGGTGGGACCGGAGTTTGAACTCACAACCTTGTACTTGCCTGGCAGGCACTTGTGCCAAGGAGCTATCTCCCTGGCCCTTTTTACAGTCTTCTTAAAGGACATGCAGATTTCTTAGAAAAATAGAAGTACATTTATACATTTTTAAAAATGAGTGAGTAAAATATATCTGACAGCTGCGGTGCAATGGTGAAAAGAAATAGCGTGATTGGGAGCTGAGGTAGTTACATATTCTGTTTTGAGAAAGAAACCTTCCACCAGAGCTGTTCTTTAACCCAAAGTGACAGGTGCCCTGGCCTTAGTACTTGGAAATACCAGAGGGGCCAAAACCAGTGGAGACCCCGTGGCCTCCTCTGACACTCCACCTCCCAGGGAATGCCCTATTCCCTTGGCTGACAGGGAGCCGAGGGTGGGAAACTGCGACTAAAAATGTCTTCCTAACAGCATTCTGAAGGCATTTCAGGTGAATGAGGAAACAGTATTTAACACAGAAAATGCCCAAAGCCAGGAATGGCCTCCTCCAGCTCTAGTGGTGAGGTGGTTTGTAGGCATTAGCAGTTGGGGCAGAAGAGGGAGAGCAGGGACTGGTCCTTGTTAGCTCTCCTAAGAGCCCACTCTTGCTGGCTGGAGGACTGCTGGGTAGGCCCTCTTTTTGATGCTCAACTAGGTGCCAGGCAGTGACCCAGCCTGAGGTTAGAAGACTGGCAAATGCCCAGGCAGGTGGGAGCTCAGAGCGTCCAACCCAGGGAGTCTCTGGCTCCTCCTCATTAGCAGCACCAGTGAGCGTGAAGAGCAGAGCGGTGGTGATGTTGAGAAGAACCTGAGGAACATTCCAGTTGTGCGCTGTGGAGAGTGCCGTAGCTCTAAGTCCTGTCTTCAGAATTGCAGCAGCCCTGGCCTGGCACCAACTTCTGCACATGAAGGGTTCTCGGTGTTGCTCGAATAAACGTCCTTTGTGCCCGACCCTGGGAAGTTAGGCTGCCCGGGTGACTATTCAGTGCCTCTTCTGCTCACTTTTTTCTCCACTTTCCTCCTAGTCATGCTTCCGACGTCCTGGAGACCTCTGGGTGGAAGTCCATGGTGGTGTCACACCCTCACTTGGTGGCTGAAGCCTACCGCTCTCTGGCTTCAGCACAGTGCCCTTTCCTGGGGCCCCCACGAAAGCGCCTGAAGCAGTCCTAAGAACCCCACCTGGCGTAAGACTCCAATTATTTTCCAAAAGCAGCGGCCACTCTTGCTGCCCCTGAACACCGGGTAGACAGCGCAATCTATGGAGTTTTTGCTCCATTGTGGGGAAAGACTGCATCGTGCTCCAGACTTTAAGTGGCACTAAATAACTTGGGGGATGGGGAGGGAAGGGCCCAGGATTCAGGGCTGCTGCACCTCTGCGCCACTTCAGCCTGGCCCCCTCTGACACCGGGTGCCTCCCAGCGATGGTACCTCGAGAGACTGCCTGCTGTGACAGGCAGGCCCATTGGCAGTGCCTGGCATAAATGGAGGGAGAAAGAAAAGATGCTTGGTTTTAAGAGAAAGGAAAAAGGAAAGGATTCGTGCAGAATCGGCGGTGGATTCCAGTAGTATTTACGTTGAGAGAAGCAAGTTTTAATCCTTCCAACTGTGCTAGAGCCTGGATGTTTGTGAAGACGCCTCGTCGTCGCTGTACGAGCACCAGCAGAGCTCTCTCATTCTTAGCACTTAACGCCCACAAGGACAGAACACCCTTTTATCCTCCAGTGAAAAGTGACAGGGGAAGGCAAAGGGGAAGGAGGCGACTCAATCCGGAAGATGAGTGTTCTGAGGGTCTCGGCTTTTGCAGAAATCTTTATTGGTATTGAAAACTGGAAAAAATAATTCACCCAGACTTCATACTGTCTTGACAAGAACTATGGTTCTCTGTTTTTAGATATTGTGGAAAATGTTTTTTGACATTTTTCTCTGGTTTTATTTCTTTTCCCTTCCCTCCCCTTTTCTAAAATAAAAAACACAAAAGCAAAAGAAGAGAAGAAAAATGAAAATTTTTAAATGTTAAATGCTGTGTGAAAAAGTTGCAGCCCAGATTGCTCAGCTGTCTGTACCTGATTTGCCGTCTGCATAGGAGCCAGCCCTGTTCCTTCCGATTAGCCTCTTCCTACAGGAGAGAACTTCCAAATGTTAATTTTTTCTTTTTGAAAATATAAATAATTACTATTT
>PVJA010048515.1:0-14155 GCA_004027025.1 Myocastor coypus
AAAATAAATAAATAAATTTTTTAAAAAGCCAAAAAAAAAAAAAAAAAAAAAAAAAAAAAAAAAAAAAAAAAGAAAAAAAAAAAAGAAAGAAGTCATAGCTATCAGCTTTTTCTACTATAGATTTTACCAGAACTTGTTTGACCGTTAATATTGGTGAATGCATCAAGGAAACAGAATTCAAGGGTTTAAGAGAACTGTCGTGTGTTGGGTGTGATGGAGCATGCCTGTAATCAATCCCAGCTCTTGGGAGCCTAAAAACAGGCAGATCGCTATGGGTCCCAACTCCATAGACTTTTCCCTAAAATATGAAAGAAAAAACCTCTACTGTGGAAATCACCAAATGGGATGAGCAGTGCGGCCTCCTCCTTATTCCGTACTGTGACGTGACAGGCACATTACACAGAACTGACATCCTGTAAGCTGGAACCTCCATGTAAGTGGGATGAAGACTTTTTATTTAACACAACAGTCTACCTTGTGGCATTTCTTTTAGTAGTACCTCTGCGATAATTCTTGCTCATTTCTATATTCGGTAAACGACAGTCACAGGGCCAGTCAAGCACCCTGGCCTTTCATTTCTTTGATGTTCTGACTTCCGGCACTAACTTTCACTTTACCGGCCCACTCACAGTTACTGCCAATAAAATCCACCACCTCAGAAGCCTCAGTTTCAAACATTCTGTTCGCGCGCTCAATGAAACCTTGTAGCTTTCTAGCTCCTTTCTTGTAGGACTCCTATTTCAATAGCCCTTTCATGTAATTTGACACAGTGCATCTTCATGGTTCAGTTCTGCTTTCATGTCGTCACATAGTAGCTTAGATTCTGTGGTCCATTGTTATAATTATTTCCTCGCAAATTTCTTCCCTCTGTTTGCTCTACCATATCATTTGTCAAGAACACAACCATGAATTTAACTTTTCACTGGCTGAACATGACTAGAGAAGAATTTAAAGGGCTAGTGACTAGATTCACTCTAATTTTATTACTTTCCGCTGAAATTAGACCTTTAGCACTTAGCGGCAATCTTAAAACATTAGTTCATTTACTTCTTACTTCTGGGTACGTCCGGTTCTAATCAAACACTGTACTACTGTATATTGTAACATTATACATTAAGCACACAGATAGCTGAGCAAATTAAAGTGCCTACTTAGGCAGACACAGGGGCTAGGCATCCGATTCCCAGTCCTGCCCCTAGGGCACAATGAGATGGTGATTGTGACTGGGCATAGTGGTGCGCACCTGTAATCCCAGCGCTTGGGAGGCAGATAACAGGAGAATCACGAGTCTGATCTATGGAGTGAGACCATGTAGACCCTGTACTAAATACATAAAAATAAAATAAAAACGTAAATCCTATTGTATTAGACTTCAGTATAGAGACCACATTTTTCAAGTTAACCAGCTGTTTCAAGAGCTTATCTTCATGGAGGGTTGCATCCTAAGGTTCCAACAATTAGGACTCTACCATATGAGTTTCAAAAACGCCCATGTTATCCAGTGGTCAATTGTAAGGCACTTTAATAAGACTTCTCAGTTGCATTTGCAACATATTTCCCTCATTATTCTTTCCTTCATGAAACCCAGATTACTGCATAAAGATGTTCAGGTTATCTACTGCTCAATATCCTCCAACCTACAGGAGTATCTTTTGCAATCAGAGATGTGTTGATTATTTAGAATTTTTATAACTCAAGGACTCTAAGTTTAAAACATACCTTTTTTTTTTTTTTTTTTTTTTTTTTTTTTTGTCTTTTTGAGACAGGGTCTCGCTAGGCAGTTCAGGCTGGCCTTGAGCTCACTTTTGTAGCCAAGGCTGGTCTTGAACTCACACTGATCCTCCTGCCTCAGCCTCCCAAGTGCTGGGATTACAGGCATGCACCACCATAAAACATAACATTTTACATCGATGATTTTAATATCCTTTGTTTGATCTATTCAACACAAATTTGATTTTCTTTAGCTCCTTGAGAACAGTACGGAGACTTTCAGAAGCTTGGCTTTTGACACATCAAAACTGAAAACCTTGTCTGCCAATCCAGTACAGTTGCTCTTGAAGGCATTGTAAAGTTAGACATTTGACAAAAAAGTAATGTTCAAGAAAAATATTAATAATGCATAATAAATTACTATTATCAATATTATTTTGTATTTTAATGCAGGATCTACAGGGTCTACAGTGTCTCACTACATAGAGCAGACTCATAGTGATTCTCCTGTTTTCAGCTTCCCAAGCACCGGGATTACAGGCACACATGCCACCACACCCAGGCTCAATTGCTGTCTCAGCGGGCCTTGGGAGCGAGGCTGGCACAGCAAGCCGGGGATTGAACCTCCACTCCTGTGTCTGCCTAAGCAGGCGCTTTAATCCACTGAGCTATCTGGCCAGCCTGCTTAATAAACTCAATGGTCTCAAAATTGACACCAACTTTGCTGATGTAGAAACCCTTCAAAAAGGAAAAACAGAAATCACTTCATTTCCACATCCAAGGTGAGCCAATCTATGATCACTGTAAATATTTTCTATATTGTAGAAAACAACATATTTAAAGGAAACATTTATAATAATAAAAGGATAACACAGCTGCATTAATTTTCTATGCAAACTAATACCACAACCTTAATGGCTCAAAACAACTGAAATACATTCTGTCATAGTCCTCCAGCCTAGAAGTCTGAAATCAAGATATAGGTATGCTCCTTAATTGAGATTCTGCAGGAGAATCCATTCCTTAGTTTATAACCACAATCTGAGCCCCTGCTGTTACATCCCTTTGCCTCCGTGTGTGCCCGTTGCCTCTCTCTGCTTCATTCACATTAAGGCATTTGTGATGACATTATGTCCTACTTGAATAAAATAATTTCTACAGCTCAAGATCTTTTTTGTTTTAATCACACATGCAAAAGTTTGCTTTCCAAATCTTCCAAATTTACAAGTTTCAAAGATTAGGACTTGATGTTTTTGAGGAATCATTATTCAGTCTAGCATAATTGTCTTTTCAGTCTTGTGATAGTCATATGTAACTTAACTATTATAAAATGATAATAGACATATAAAATAATAAAAGTAAATGAATGCACCGGTGAAAATTTGAAGTTAAAGTGAATAATAAAAATATTTAAGGTGCCGGGCGTGGTGGCGCACGCCTGTAATCCCAGCACTTGGGAGGCTGAGGCAGGAGGATCGATGCGAGTTTGAGACCAGCCTGGGCTACAAAAGTGAGCTCAAGGCCAGCCTCAACTGCATAGCGAGACCCTGTCTCAATAAGACAAAAAAAAAAAAATTAAGGAATCGGATATTGCTATCTTTAATTTATAAAGGCCAGGGGCCAGGGAGATAGCTCGGTGGAATACTGCTTGCCTGGCAAGCTCAAGGTCCTGAGTTCAATTCCTGGTACCACAAAATAATAATAATAATAATAATAATAATAATAATAATAATAATAATAATAATAATTTATAAGGAACAAAAAAGTTTATTGCTAAAACATGTGCTAGAGTGGTATAGTACATACCTGTAAAGCCAGCACAGAGGAGGCTGGGATAGAAGGATCCTTGTGAGTTGGAGACCAGTCTGAGCTCAAGGTCAGCCTGAACTGCATAGCAAGATTCTGCCACAAAAAGAAACCCAAAAAAAGGCTTTTATATTTACAACTGTAACTTCATATAGCTCCCTTGTCAATGATCGCTACTAGAAGAGAATGTAGTGTCCCAAAATTTAAAAATCTTAAAAATCACTTAATATCTATAATGTCAAAAGACTCATACATACTCATTATTCTATAGAAACCTGCAAGTTAACACTGAAACTGTCATAAAGATTTTTGTTTTGGTGAAAGCAAAAGGCAAAAGAATTTTGTAATAATTTGGCCCTAATGGCTTTGAGTTCCTAAATGTTATGATTAAATTTTTGAATTGTCTCAACGTTTTATTCAATATTTGATTTACACAATTTATACAGAATGACTTTATGGTTTTGCAATTGTGCTTTGTTATGTATTTGGTACAGGGTCTACAAGGTCTCACTACATAGATCGGACTCATAGTGATTCTCCTGTTTTCAGCCCCCAAGCCCTGGGATTATAAGTGCATGCCACCACGACCAGTCTCAATCGCCATCTCAGTGCACCCTGGTGGTGGGGCTGGCAGGGCAGGCTGGGGATCGAATCCTGGCCCCTGTACTCTGCCTAAGCAGGTACTTTAGTCTGCTGAGCTATCTCTCCTGCCCTACAATTGTTCTTATTGGAAAATAAATACAATATTAATTAGTTTTCAGTTCAAGGAAAAGCTAAAGCTTTTAGTTTGCTTTGCTTTGTTTTGCTTTGTAATTGTGGAGAAGCTATATGGCCTTGCAATAGCCATGCTTGAAACACGTTCCTCACTTGGCTTCCATGACTCCACACAGTTCTCCTGTAACCTCATTTTTGTTTGTCCCTTTTCTGCTCCTTGCTTTTTTTGCAGACAGGTAAGTATGAAGATGCTCCAGGGCCCAAGCCTTGGGCATCTTCTCTTTTCTACCTACACTGAGCCCTGTGGTGACTTCTTCCTGTTTGATGGCTATAAATTGCCAGCCCTGATGTCTACTTTAAACTCCAGACTCATATTTCAGCTGCCTACTCATCATCCACACTTGGATGATTCAATCTTAAACTCCACATGACTCAGATTGTATACCTGATCTTACACACCTGTCAAACGAGTTCTTCCCAGAGGAAGTGAGAGGGAAAGGAGTTGGATGGATCGCCTGTGTGCATACCAACATCACCCAGTCTAAAATCATTTCAGTCATGCTTACTTCCTTTCCTCTTCTCATACCTCATATGCAGGCAACCATCAGTGCTGCCAGCTATATCTAAACTAACAATGTACCTTCTTACAACCCGTTCCTTTGTTAGCACCGTGGCGCAAGCCACATTGCTTCTCACCAGGGTCGCTGCTAACAAACAGCTCCTCACCTTGAGGTTCATTCTTTTCTTACACAGACTTTTCCACTATTACCTACAGTAACACAAGAGCCAGAATAACTCATTTAAAGTACAAGTGAGATTATCTCCTTCACCTGCTCTCACTTTTCCCATGGCTTTCCATCATATCTGAAATAAAATCTGAAGGACCTTTCAAAGGACCTTTCCCTGTGCTACTTCGTGCTTGATTCACTTCCACCTACTCAGATGTCCCTGAATACCACAGAGGTCCCAACCTCAGTCCTCAGCTAATAAAATATCATTTCTTCTAAAATATTTTTTTTGCAGGATCAGGGTTTGAACTCACAGCCTTGCATTTGCCAGGCAGGCACTTGTGCCATGGAGCTATCTGCCCAGTCCCTAAGACTTTTCTTAAGAAAAGGGGAAAATCACATTTGTATATACACAGAATGGCTAATATGATCATACTACTAATTTCTCTGTCTTTTGAACATAGCAGTTAATTCTTAAAATTCTGACTTTGACCAGTTTTAGATGTTTATACCTGTAATCTAAGCAACTACATTGAAGCTAACAGTGTGCAATGTAACAACCACTGTTGAATACCTCTCCTTTTGTTTTTAAATGTATCTTTTCTGATATGGTGCTTTTTTTTCTATTCTCCTTAAAATAAATAAGCAATCAGGAAATTTAGGAAACATGGCAGGAGTAAAACCATGCACTTATATATACACAGGATGAATTAGACAATGGTCTTAAGAATCCCCAACAGATTTCTGACACTGAGTATAGCAAAGCGTACTACTAAAGCCATGCTTGGAATGCCTGTCATTCTGGTCTTTTAGATGTGTGTTGCTTCTAATATCATTTCAATTATTACTATTCTCTCTCTCTCTCTCTCTCTCAAGAAAATGTTTGTTTAAAAGGTGGGTAATAAAAGAGAATAAGAAACAAGGAAAAATGCCATAGGATTTACCTGCTACAATTTTGTATAAGGTTAGATTTCTAAATTATTATGTAAAATATGTAACTGCTTTTTTGTCATATTCTATAGGGATTTATTAGAATATCAATGATTAATAAAAATACTGGTTTCATGTTAAGTCTGAAGCATTTGATATTCAGAAAAACAGTGATGTTAAGCTCGAATACCTATGTTATAGAGTAATAGTATCACTAAGCTTCTCTTCTGGAGAGTTTACAACTTAAGATTGCAAACCAAAAATTAGAGAAAAAGAAGGGTTACAAGGATAGCCAATATTTTGGCCCTAGCCCTTCAAGGTTAGTGAGGACTCAGAACAGAACAGAACCTGTAGTGTAACATCCTACAACTCAGTAGTGTCCCAAATTTCCTGTTCAAGGAGATTAAGGGACCACAGAGGAAAGGGATTGATGATGTACAGTGTGCCTACAGAGAGTCACCTAAAGAGAAAACATTCCCCCAGGCTTTCACAGAGAGCAAAGTGATCAAGCAATGGTCATGACTCATCCAGATTGCTGACTCTGACAAAAGTTCCACAAAACATTGTACCTGTTTTCAGGGTAAATCCTGAGGGGATTTGAATGACCCTGTCAGATACAAAAGTTATATGTCTTTTTATATAAGTCTTGCTTTAACTTGCCCTTAACCACCCAGCAGAAAGTTTAACCATGAGGCATAAAAAGTAAAGCCAGATTGGCATGCTGAGCTGTAAAAGGCTCAAGTCAACAGCTTCCAACATTCCCAATTCTGCCTACTTCAACCCACTATTATTATGGAATGTCAGACTATATATACAGTTACTTTATATTAATTTAATGAGACTTGTACCAATAGTGTTTAGAATGTTTATGCCTGCATCTCGTATTCTGAACAACTACTATCATGACAGCAATATGCATTGCACTGATTTACCCTGAAACCAGATTTATCCATTTTCCTACAAATGTCTCAGATTTATCCTTCTTTATAACCAAATAGTATTCAATTATGTAAGGGTTCCATATTTTCTTTCTTTATTCATATTTTGTGATGCACAGAGGCTTCTTCTAGGATTTAGTGATAATGAATTGTGCTGTTATACATGTGGGTATTCATGTGTAACTCTGATGTGATATCTTTAATTCTTTTAGGAAGATATGTAGGAGGTGAATATTTGAATCAAATGGAATTTTCATTTTTACTGAGAAATCTCCAAACTGACTGTATGAGTTTACATGCCCACCAACAATATAGGAATATATATAGGAATATATTTTTGTATTTTACAGCAATGTCTCACTCCTAGATCAGACTAGTAGTGATCCATCTGTTTACAGCCTCCCAAGAGCTCAAATT
Source organism: Myocastor coypus (assembly GCA_004027025.1). Classification (NCBI taxonomy): domain Eukaryota; kingdom Metazoa; phylum Chordata; class Mammalia; order Rodentia; family Myocastoridae; genus Myocastor; species Myocastor coypus. The sequence continues at coordinate 7,244 of PVJA010048515.1, forward strand.
ATATGCGCTCACCACTATGCCAAGTCTCAGTTCACATCTCAGCATGCCGCAGGGATAAGGCTGGCACAGCAGGCCTGGAGATTGAACCCCCAGCCCCTGTGCCTGTTTGTAAGTGCTTTAATCCACTGAGCTATTTGGGTGGTGCTAGAAAGGCTCCTTTTTATGGAAATCACACCAGCAATTGTTATTCTTTGGTTTCTTGATGATTACCATTCTTTCCGTTGTAAGGTAAAATCTTGCTGCTGTTTTACTTTGCATTTTCCTAATGGTCAGAGATGTTGAATTTTTGTATGTTTATTAACCATTCATACTTCTGAGAAATGTGTACTCATTTCAATTGTGCATATCTTGATTGTGTCATTTATTATGGATGGACTGGATTTTTAGTTCTTTATATATCCTATTATTAGTACTCTGCCTGAGGAATACCAGAAAGAAATTTTCTGGTATTCAATTCAGTTCTACACATTGAATCTTCACTACTGATTAATTCTTTTGCTTTACAAAAAACTTTTTAAATTTATATGATCCACTTTTTATTCTTGCTGTCATTTCTTGTGCAATACGGGTTCTGTTTCAAAAGTCTTTCCTGTGACTACATCTTTAAGAGGTCTACCTATCGCTTCTCAGCCTTTTGGCTAAGATCAAGTGAAGAGGTCTACCTATTTTAACTTCTGTCAAGTTATGTCTTTCTCTTTTAATATCTAGATCTTTGATCCACTTTGATTTTACCTTAGTACTATACATGGTGAGAAATATAGGGCTAGTTTCAATTCTCCAAGTGATAGCCAGTTTTGCCAGCAATATTTGTGAAAGACATTATCCTTTTTTTCGAGTATATGATTTTGGTCTCTATGTCAAAGATCAAATAGCTGAATGTATCTGGAGATGTTTTTGTATACTCTATTGTCTTCCATTGATTTTCATAGCTGTTTTGTGCACATAACTCTTTTTAATCACTGTTGCTTTGTAATACAACTTATGTCAAGTATTGTGATGCCTCTGGCTTTGCTCTTGTAGACCAAGATTGATCTTCTGGCTCCACATGGATTTAGAGATTGTTTTCAAACACTGAAATTCTATCTCACCCGAAAAAGAATGGCTAACATCAAGAAATCAAGCAATGGGCCAGGGCGATAGCTCAATAAAATAAGTGCCTGCCCGGCAAGTGCAGGGTCCTCAGTTCAATCCCTGGTACCGAGAGAGAGAGAGAGAGAGAGAGAGAGAGAGAGAGAGAGAGAGAGAGAGAGAGAGAGAGAGAGAATAAATGCTGGAGAGGCTGTTGAAGAAAAAGGAACCCTTCTGTACTGTTGGTGAGAGTGCAGACTGGTACAACCACTATGGAAATCAGGGTGGAGATTCCTTCAAAAGTTAGGATTGGAAATCCCATTCAACTGAGCTATTCTTCTCCTGGGTATTTTGCCAGAAGAATCATAAACTTCATATCACAGTGATATCTGTGCGCCCATGTTTATAGCAGTGAAATTTGTCATAGCTAAATCCTGGGAAAAACCCAGATGGAGTGTTATTCAGCTATAAAGCAGGACAAATTTGAGTCTTTTGTCCATAAATAGATGCAACTAGAGAACATACTCTTAAGTAAAATAAATCAGACCTACAAGTGCAAACACCATATTGTCTCCTTATTCAAACGGAAAGAGTTACTGAGCTGAGGCCAGGCAAAGGTGTATGGGAGATATCCAGGAGTGGAGGCACACGCCTGTAATCCTAGCACTTGGGAGGCTGAGGCAGGAGGATCAGTGTGAGTTCAAGACCAGCCTGGCTACAAAAGTAAGCTCCAGGCCAGTCTGAACTGCATAACAAGATCCTGTCTCAAAAAGACATAAAGAAGAAGAAGAAAGAAGAAGAAAGAAGAAAGAAGAAAGAAGAAGAAAAAGAAGAAGAAGAAAGAAAGAAAGGAAAAGAAGAAGAAAGAAAGAAAGAAGAAGAAGAAGAAGAAGAAGAAGAAGAAGAAGAAGAAGAAGAAGAAGAAGAAGAAGAAGAAGAAGAAGAAGAAGAAGAAGAAGAAGAAGAAGAAGAAAGAGAAAGAAAGAAAGAAAAAGAAGAAAAAGAAAAGACCAGCCCTTGGCACAGTAAATTCAAGGTCAGCCTGAACTGCATAGCAAGAGCCTGTCTCAAAACAGAGAAAGAAGGAAGGAAGGAAGGAATGAAAGAAGGAAAGAAAGAAAGAAAAGAAAGCACACAAGCAAGCAAGCAATAGCTTGTTTCTGAATTCTCAGATCTCTTTCACTGATGTACTTGGCAATCATAATGCTGGTACCTACTGAGCAACTAGATTCCTATAGCTTTCTAGTGAGTTTTGCATATAAATTTTAAAAATAAATTGTCAATTCCTGCAAAAATCTGCCAAAATCTTGATAGGGATGGCACTGAATTACCAGTCTGGGAGTATTACCATTTGAATAATATGAAGAATTCCAACAAAGGAACTTGAATCTTCCATCAAATCATTTAGGACATCTTTAATTTGACCAATGTTTTGTAGTTTTAAGTGCACAGAAGTCACATTTATTTTGTTAAATTTAATTCTAATGCTTTGTCCTTTTTGGTGCTATTATTTCCTTAATTTCATTCTCAGAATATTTGCTACTAGTATGTAAGAGTGCAACTGACTTTTCTTTTTAACATTTTTCTTTCTGTATTTAGGACAGGGTCTACATTGTCTACCAGGTCTCACTATGTAGATCACAGTCATGCTGATTCTCCTGTTTTCAGCCTCCCAGTGCTGGGATTACAGGCATGCGCCACGAAGCACAGTCTCAATCATCATCTCAGCATGCCCTGGGGTAGGGCTGGCATGGCATGCCAGGGATTGAACCCCGGCTGCTGCGCTCTGCCTAGGCAGTCCCAATAGTCCTCTGAGCTAGCAGGCTGACCCTATTTTTTTAAAACTGAGTCTTGCTGTATAGTTCAGGCTGCCCTTGAACTAAATAACCCAGGCTGCCTCCACCTTGTAGCAATCCTCCTGCCTCAGCCTCTTGAGTGTTAGTATCATAGGCAATATTTTATTCTCTGATTGACATCCTGCAACTTCAATGAATCTATGTGTTAATTTTGGTTATGTTTATGTTTTTAGGATCTTTTTATGTCTAGGATCATTTCATCTACAACTCAAGATATCTTTCCATCTTCCTTTCCAATCTGGGAGCCTGTGTTTTTCCTGCTTGGCTATACTGGCTAGAAGCTCCACTGGAGTCTCCGTGGCAGGTAAATGTTCTTGCCTCATTCCTGATCTAACTAGGAAATCATGTGAACTTTTGCAAATATGAGGTTACCTGTAGACATTCCATGGATACCTTCTTTTAAAGAAATTCAGAGAAGTGGGAAAGGCAGGAAATGAAAAGAAAAAAATGAAAAAAAGAAAGATAAAATGCAAACAAAGTTTTGTAGACAGGAGGGGGGAAAGGGGATCTAAAGGAGTGGAGGAGAACCGACAACAAAATAATCAAGATAAAGTACAGATGCAAATTTCCTGTGGTGAATGTATATACAAATTATAGCAATATACTTAATGTAATAAAGCTTTCTTTTCTATTACTAGACTGTTGAGGACAAAAAACTGCTTTGTGAGTGTCTGTTAAGAAATGTTTCCAAACTGATCTGATGATGAAAATATGTAACATAATCATTGTTAAATTTATACAATAAAAATATTAAATTAAAAAAGAAATGTTTCTGTGTCTGTGAAGTTATTCTGTGAGTTTCATTCTTTAATTTACTTGAATAGGATAACTATTGTTTGTCAGTCTTTTGGATGGTGCTCCAGCCATGTATTCTGCAATAAATCTCAGTTTGTTGGAGTATAAGAATCATTTTAGGGGCCCGGCAGGATGGCTCAGTGGGCTGAAGCGCCTGCTTAGGAAAGCTTGGGCGGCTGCAGGGATTGCGGTTCTATCCCCGGCACCACATGCTGCGCCAGCCCTGCCTGCAGGGCAGGCTGAGCCGGCCATAAAAATAAATAAACAAACAAAAGTTCTGAAACAAGAAAAAATAAAATAATTATTTTAAAAAAAAGAATCATTTTATATTCCATAAAATTAATTTGCTATCATTTTGTTGAGAATGTTTACATATTATACTCCTGGCTGGTATCTGATATTGATCTGGGGTGTGTGTGTGTGTGCGTGCGCGCGTGTGTGTATTTGTGCGCACGTGTGTATCTGTGTGTGCGCGTGCTTGTCTCTATGTGTCTGTCTCTATGTGTTTGTGGCTCTGTGTGCATGTGTCTGTCTCCGTGTGTGTGTCTGCTTGTCTATGTGTGTGTCTGTCGCTATGTGCATGTGTGTGTCTGTGTCTCTGTGTGTTTGCTTCTCTGTGTGTGTGTGTGTGATTTTTCCCTGGTTTTGACAATATAAAACTGGCTTCATAGAATGAGCTGAGAAATGTTCTTTCTTCCTTCTATCTTGAAGAGTTCTAATGGATCAGCACTGTATTTTTTCATCTTCTGAATCTGTAGAAGAAAATACAAGTAAAGGTCTATGGACTCAGCTCTTTGTGAGGTTTTTAACTCATAGCTCAATTTTGTTTTTGCTAAGATCTATTTTAGACTTTTATTTCTTCTTGCATTATTTTCAATGTGTGGTTTTCTAGGACCTTGCCCATTTAATCAGGGTTATCTAATTGGCCCACACAAAGCCATTCATAGCATTCACAGTGTTTCATTACTGTAAAGCCACCATCAACGTTCCTTTTATTCATTACTAATTTTAGTAATGTGTATCTTTTTTTATTTTTCTTGATCAGTCTAATGAATATAATTTTATTCAACTTTGCAAGAGCCAAGCTGTGATTTTATTTTTTTGCTCTATGTTTTTGCTTTTTAAATTTTCACTCTAATCTTTATTATTTTGTTCTCCTAATTTTGGATTTAGTTTGCTCTTCTTCTCTTTCTTAAAGTTTAATTTTAGGACAAGTAGAAGTAAATTCACTAATTAAATAAAGTTAAACTAGCTGGGCATGGTGGCGCACGCCTGTAATCCCAGCACTCGGGAGGCTGAGGCAGGAGGATCGGTGTGAGTTTGAGACCAGCCTGGGCTACAAAAGTGAGCTCAAGGCTAGCCTGAACTGCATAGCGAGACCCTGCCTCAAAAAATAAATAAATAAATAAATAAATAAATAAATAAATAAATAAAGTTAAACTTTAGCTTACTGATTGTGATTCTTTGTTCTTTTCTAATTTAGACAAATGCCAATGCTAATTCTTTTTAAGCACTGTGCCAGGTTTAGCCCTAAGTTTTCTCATCTTGTTTTTGCTTTCACTCACCCAAAAATATTTAACTTCCCTTGTGATTTCTTCTTCCACCTACAGATTCTTCAGAAGTGTATTGCTTGCTTTCCAGATAGTAGTGTATTTCTGAAGCTTTCTTTCACTGATTTTCAGTGTCACCAGCAAACTTATTTTCTATGTTCTTACTTCCTTTAAGTCCAGCAAAATTTATTTATGACCTGAAAATTCCCCATGTGCATTTCAAAAGAATATTTCTATCTTTGTTGGATGGAGTGTTGTGTAGGTGTTAGGCCAGCTTAGTTTACAGCACTTCTCATGTGCTATGGTTTGTATCTACTTGTCTCCCAAAAGCCTCATGTAAATCATGGAGCTGTTAAGCATGCAGCTTGAGGGGCAGGGCTTGAGGGGCGGGGCCAGTGAAGTGCAAAACCGTTAAACTGACAGCATGCTCCTACCCCGCGTCCTCCCCTCCCCGTGGCCTTCCTTGAAGGCAGGGAGTGGATCATCCTGGATACAGCAGAGCCCAAGCCTCTCTTCCAGATCCTGAAACGCCAGACATCAGCGTCTTGATGTCTTGCTATGTAATTCAGGCTGCTTTAAACTTAGAAACCTCCAGTAACTGTGAGCTAAATAAACCTTTCCTTCTCGAGTGTCTGGTATTTGTCCCAGCAATGAGACAAGAGTAACTAAGACATCACGTCTCTGGTATATTAGTCCTACTCATTATCCACAGCTATAATTAAGTGTTCATGAATATACCTTTATTTCTCTCTTCAATTTTCCTGGTTTTCTTGTGGTTTTGGGCCCTGCGGATGACTGTTTTGTGGATTAACCTTTGTAATTGTACGTTCCTAATGAACTAGTCTTTCATAATTTGTTTCTTTTATTGATTTCTTTCATATTAAACCTATTTTCTACTATACTTTATAAATCCCTTTGTTGAGTAATTTCTCTATTTTTGAGTACATCTTCTGAGTTGTCAAGAAGCACTTGTGAGGACCCGGCAGGATAGCTCAGTAGTCTAAAGCGCCTGCTTGGGAAAGCTTGGGTGGCTGCAGGGACTGTGGTTCAATCCCTGGCACCACATGCTGCGCCAGCCCTGCCCTGAGGGCAGGTTGACCCAGCCATAAAAATAAATAAACAAACAAAAGTTCTAAACAAGAAAATAAAATAAAATAATTCTTTAAAAAATAAGAATCACTTATGAAAAAAAAATCACTTGTGCTACTCTTCACAATTTCCTATGGCTTCAAATGACTATTTTGTAACATTCATTTGTTCTTATAGTTTTATTTTCTCTCTCCTCCATTGTACTATTACTGTACCAGGGATCAAACTTAGGACCTTGGGCTTGCCAGGCAGTTACTGTGCCACTGAGATATCTCCCCAGCCCTCCGTCTTTATATGTTAAAAGTCTAAGATACCACTTTTAGTGTTTATGGTAATATAGTTAGTATATTCGCAACTCTCAAAGTTCCCAGGGTGGAGAAAAAGGGAGAAGAATCAGAACAGAAAACCAAGTCCAAGCTGGGCGTGGTAGCACACACCTGTAATCCCAGCACTTGGGAGGCTGAGGCAGGAGGATCCGTGTGAGTTCGAGACCAGCCTGGGCTACAAAAGTGAGCTCAAGACCAGCCTGACCTGCATAGCGAGACCCTGTCTCA
>PVJA010048516.1:0-14111 GCA_004027025.1 Myocastor coypus
AGGCTGGCCTTGAGCTCACTTTTGTAGCCCAGGCTGGTCTCGAACTTGCACCAATCCTCCTGCCTCAGCCTCCCGAGTGCTGGGATTACAGTGGTGTGAGCCACCACTCCCGGCTTCTGCTATTACTTCTTTAAATAGATTTTTTAATGTACTTTATGCTGTCTTTTGGATTTTCATTGATTCCAATTCATGTCACATTATTGTTCTTCACATCATCTAGCAGTTGCTGGATTGATTTTTAATGATCTATTTTAATTTTTAACAGGCCTTTCACTTGGTCATTGCTGCCTTTAATACTGTCTTCTAGATGTGACAGTCTGTCTTTATATTGGTCGACTCTGCTGCATACACTTTCCATAGTACTTTTTTTGTCTTTTTAAAATGAGAATTAAAAAATAGGACAGAAGTTGGGTCCTTGCACTCACCACGCAGTTGCATATACAACCAACTTATCGCTCTAGTCCCATGTAGCATTTTTAATCACCATGATTTCTCTTTGAACCTGTTTTATGGAATCCAGTTCTTTTCTATGTTGGGTATTCTTGATTTCCATGTTTTTTTTTTTTTTCCATGTCTTTCTTAAAGTTAATTTTTCTTTTTTTCTTTTTTAAAATCTGTACTTACTCTAGATTGACTAATCATTTCCTTCCCTATTGTCATTATCTTTAATTTTTCTACTTTTTTCTATTTTATTTTCATCAAGAGAGTTATTAACCTGTTTTATTACTTTTGCTGCTACTATTTCATAAAATTTGGCTGGGTGGAGTTTGATTTTTTTCTACTTTATTATTACCTTGATTTTCTTCCAGTGAATTGAGGGTTATGGCTTACATCTTGCTTCTGTGTTTTTTCATTTTTCATATATATATATATATATATATATATATATATATATATATATAATTTTTGTTGTTGTTAATTTTTTTTTCTGCATTTAGGATAGGGTCTATGCCAGGAAGACAGACTAGATTATGGTGTGTATGGGGCTGGAGAGATAGCTCAGCAGTCTTAGCACCTGCCTGGGAAGCACAAGGACCCAGGTTCAACTCCCAGTACTACATGCCATACCAGCGGTGGTTCTCTTGTTTTCAGTCTCCCAAGGGCTAGAATTGCAGGCGTGCACCACGATGCCCAGTCTCAATTGCTGGCTCAGCATTACCTGTGGGTGGGGCAGGCACAGCATGCTGGGGATTGAACCCTTGGCCCCTGCATCGGCCTAAGCAGGTACACACACACACACACACACACACACACACACACACGCACACACACACATATATATATATATATATATATATATATATATATATATATATATATTATCTTTATTGTATTTTCTTAAGAATATAAAATGGTAGGCCTGGGGAGATAGCTCACTAGAATAAGTGCTTTCCTGGCAAGTGCAAGGTCCTGAGTTCAATCTTTGGTACTGCAAAAATAAAAAAAAACAAACCAAAACAAACAACCACAACAATAACAAAAAAAACTCCACATGAAATGGTAATAGAAAACCAGCATTAGAAAAAATTCAAAATTTCACTAAACAAAGTAACAGGAATTCAGTAGTGATTGCTCCCATAGTTTATTTATTTTTTTCTTTGCTGAGGCTTATAAATTGCTTTTGGCAGCTACTTCTATTGCTAGAATTTAGCCCTCTTTAGGAGAAGACTACTTTTCACAGATGTCTTCTCAGGGTAGCTGACTCTTGATCTTTTAGAATTATTATTTATTTTATTTTATTTTTATTTTTTTCTTGTTTCAGAACTTTTATTTTTTATGGCTGGCTCAGCCTGCCCTGAGGGAAGGGTTGGCGCAGCATGTGGTGCCAGGGATCGAACCGCGGTCCCTGAAGCCACCTAAGCTTTCCTAAGCAGGCGCTTTAGACCACTGAGCCATCCTGCCGGGCCCTCTTGATCTTTTAGTTTGCCCTCTTCAGTTTATTATGGATGAAAGTTTGCTGCCTGTTTGCCCTAGTACCCAGTTTTTTTGATACTGGAATGTAATATTATTTATGCCCTTTCTGCAGCAATTGAGGTATTGGCATACAATAAAGATCAATAGATCACAGTAACTATATCATTATGGCTAAAGTCATACAGTCAGTAGTAAAAATAACCTCAAACACAGATTAGAAAAATGACAAACTGACAATTATTAATGTGTTGCCTTTATTCACAGATACAAGTTTTATAGTTACGTAACTAAATCTAAGACAAATCAAGAAACAATATGTAGTAAACATTCATTCAGTAGGGTACTTTTACTGCAAAGGGAGAAAATTTAAGAGACATAAGAGGAAAAAATAGACAAATGAAAGAAGAGAAAGCTATTGTAAGCAAGGCTGAAGAACAAGAGATTATACAAACTTTGGAAAATTGATGAAGAAGATGGTAGGGAAAGAAAGATGGAAGAAACAAGAACAAGAAGAAAGCAAAACATAAAAGCTAAAAACAATGCTCACACTCATGAAGAAGAGAAACAAACAATAAAGAACAATAAAAATCCCACAAGCCATGAAAAAAGAGAGAAAAAAAAACAAAATAAAAAAGAAGAGAAATTTCTGTTTTCAATTTCTCTCAATTCAATCCTCTAGTTTTGTTCTGGGTCTATAGTTTTGTGGTAGTGACTAATTTAATATGTGGCTCTGTCCTTACTGGCAGATTAAGGAGGCAATCAGAGCCCAGATTTGCACTGGATAAACCCTAAAAGTTTGCAGCAGGGTCAGGGCAGCTGTTGAATAATCCCAGAAAGTGTTCAGTAGGATTAGGATGGGGTTCTAGTTTTCTTTCTTTCTTTCTTTCTTTCTTTCTTTCTTTCTTTCTTTCTTTCTTTCTTTCTTTCTTTCTTTCTTTCTTTCTCTGTCTTTCTCTTACTCTTTCTCTTTTCTTTCTTTTTCATACTTCCTTTCATTTCATTTCATTTCTTTTCTTTTCTTTTTGTCATTTTGAGATGGTCTTGCTATACAGTTTAGTCTGACATTGAGCTCACTTTTGTATCCCAAGCTGGTCTCAAACTTGCACTGATCCTCCTGCCTCAGCCTATCACGTGCTGGGATTACATGCATGCTCCACTACACCTGGCCCTGGTACTTTCAGATCCACAGAAGGCTGATCCCGTCCTCTGGTCCTGAGTTTTAGGTCTTGAATCATTTAACTTATGACACTGTCTCCAGCTGGGTTGATCCTGGTCCCCTGAGTCTGGCCATCTCCTGCGATAGTCCATCACCCAGTTATTATGGATTTTTAACCGTGGAAACTCTGAGATGAATCCAATCCACAGTCACCACAAGTCACAGGTTCAGTTTGCTTCTCCCTAAGATGGTATCTAAGCTACTGTCTGGTAGTATCTAGCTACTGTCTCCAGGAGAGACTGTAGTCAATAGGACTGGAGTCACCAGGTATGGTAGCACAGAACATCCACTGCTCCATTCCACTAGTGCATTTCCCATGGAGGCTTCTGGATTCACTTTTTTATGTGTGCCCTTTCCTTTTACACCATAAGCCAGGTGCCAGGCAAGAGATTCAGATTGCTCCCTGACTTTTTCTGCTTTGAACTCTGTCTCTTCACTGTCTCTGTGAGCTCAAGTACTTGTCCTCCCCAGTGCTGCCTGCCACACCTTGCTTCCTGGGACCCATTCCCTCCAACTCCCTCCAAGTTGCTATCTTCTAATGTCTGGCTTCTGCATCTGGAAGAGACCAGAAAGTCTATTTTAAACTTTTTTCTAAATGATAAAACTATCAGAATTGAGTAAATGCTCTTTACTGTAAGAAAGAACATCAGAAGGAATTTAGAATTGATTATTCTTGCTTAATTGGGCAGGTTTTCCTTACTTGGTTGTCTTGTTTTGACCCTGGCACTAATACAATCCACTTATGATTGGTCAGAAGGCACACTAGGAACAAATTAATTTGTGAAGCTTGTTTTGACAAGAAGTAAACACAAAGATAAAGTATAGTTTATATAATGTACTTGGGCATAATTTATATATGAAGAAAATGAAAGAGTATTACTTTCAAGCTGATTGTAAAGGTCTTAACTGAAAACAATTTTCTACTTTTAAAAGTGATGTATTTTAAATGTGTTTTTAAAAACAAAAGTCTTATTGCTAATCATTTTAAGTATATTATCACAATGTGGGATATCACTAAAAGGTCAAATCTTGGTATGACTCAGTTCTGATCAGAGATAAACTTAATCAAGAAAACGAAGTTAAACATTTTCAAGTCTGAGTACTAATTTAAAGTGGCAGCAATTCCTTTTTTTTCTCCCCCAAACAATGACTTGAAGGAGAAAACTTAGTTGAGAAAAATGGAAACCAAAATTCAAAATGTTATCATATACACGTTCTTTGTACAAATTAATTGTGTATGAGAGGGGAAATGCATTGAATGTTTCATTAGAAGAATAAATCATTCATGTGTGTAATTTTTTCAGTGTAGATACATGAATCTGATCTTTTGTGTGATATCATATGCATTTTTTCAACTTATTGAATGAAAAGATTTATATTTTATTTCAGAGGTAATAAGGTGGGATTTTTAACTTCACATTAATTCTGGGCCAGTGCCTCATTCACATTGCCCACCGCCATGATTACTGCAGTTCACTGATGTGCTCCTTTCCTGGTATGGCTCCTACAGTTACTTCATTGGCTAAATGATAGCGATGTGCATGGTCAAACTAGAGGAGGCTTTGCTGAGGGACACTAACTCAGTGTCCACAAATGTTTAGTTATTCACCTTTTCACCTGAAGGAGTGCAGAGACATCAAGATATTCGCTTTTGTTAGACCAGAGATTCAGCAGAGGTAAGGAAGGAGAACAAGTTTTTCATTTTCTTCTTAGTCTTCTTGCTTATCTTAGCTTTACACGTAAAAAGTGGGAGAATATAAAACCAAATAGGCCTTGGTCCTTAGGAAGTAGTTCTTAGCGAAAACTCTGAAAACCTAACTATAGAAGTTCTTCAACTTATGATGTGTCCTGATAAACACACAATAAGCTGAAAGTATTTAAATTGAAAAGGCATTTAATACACCTAACTACCCAACATTCTAGCTTAGCAACATGATAGAGTGTTCTTTGTTTTCCTTTGTGACCACAGCACTCACTGGGTACTGTGGTTGCTGCCACTGTCTAGCTTTGTTAAAGAGGTTCAGATTTCATGTTGCTACCCTGACCAAAGATCCCAATTCAAAATTCAAAGTAGAGTTTCTCCTGAATATAGAATTTCCTCACCATAGCAAAGTGAAAGCATTGTTAAGTTGAACCATTATTGAGGCCTTCTTGTATTAAGCAGCAAAAAAAATTGTTCTTTAATTTTTCCCTGAGACACTTCTTTAATATTGGATTTTATTTTCTTCACTCAGTTTTGTGTTTTTGTAGCTGTTGTTTGGTTTAGTATGGCTAAGGCTTCCTGGCCTCTAGAAATTCTGAGAGATAAGAGATATGTAATGGTGCTTCCTGCATTTCTGTATATACTCTTGCAAATAAATGCCCATGTTGGTTGTTGTCCATTTAAAATAACCTTTCCATTTAGGGATGGTGAGATAGCTCAGAGGATTAAACACCTGCTTTGGCAAGCACAGGTACCAAGGATGGATTCCTGGTCCCACATGCTGTGCAGGACCTACTCCCATACATGCTGAGCTGGCCACTGATTCTAGGCATGGTGGTGCATGCCTGCAATCCCAGCACTGGGGTGGCAGAAAACATGAAGATCACCTCAAATCTGAGTTGCACAGTGAGACTCTGTACCAAATACATAAAAAATGAAAGAAATGAAAAAAATAAAATAAAATAACCTTTCTATTTTTCCTGATATGTAAATTGGGGTTGATGTTACTTTGAGCTATACTAGTCTTTGTTGCTAGATTACCCACTCTCCATTACCCACTTACTTCTTGCTAATAACACCCAGATTTTGTTCATATGTTGCCTAGTTGGGCTGCAAGTTTTGATGATGTCAATTGAAATATCTTTTATCAAAGGTAAGGATAGCTCTTTTGCAGTGAGTATTGGCTAGGTAACCTAATTCTGGCCAATAGGTCTTAAGCAGTAGAAGTTCACTGGAAGGATTGAAGTGGGCAGAGGTTGAAGGCAGCTTCCTGTGAAAGTTTTTGTGAAAATGCTGTCTTAGTTACTGCCTCAGTTACTTTTTATTTGTTGCTGGGACAAATACCCCACACCCAAAATGAAGGAAAGAAAGGTTTATTTAGCTCACAGTTACTGTAGGTTTTATTCTGTCCTTGACTGGCTCCAAGGCAGATAGGCACATGGCAGAGAGGAGCACTTCATGGCGACAGAACGACAATGGCCGCAGAGGCAATTAACCAACCAGGGTAGCTGAGCAACAGCCTAAGTCTGTCTCTCTGTCTCTCTTTTTATTACATCAGGCTCTCCACCTCAGCCTATCTGCCTTAGGTTATACCCATACTCCCAGAAGTACTTAGAACCATAATCCCATCAGTATTAAAACACAACCCCAGGGATTATGAATCAAGTCTCAAACTCTAGAAGTCCCCGCCCCATGATTGCATGAGGCTATGGGAGGACAACTAGACATAAACCATAACAGTTACTCTTCTCTCATTGCTGGGACAAATACCTGACACACAAGTTTAGGGAAGGAAAGGTTTAGCTCACAGTTACTAGAGGTTTCAAGTCACTGACCCCCTGCTCTATAGGGTCTGGAGAGGCTGGGGTGTTACCATATCCATAATGCTTGGGGCCATACCTCTAAGAGAGGCCACCAGGCACAGAGGGTGGAGTCAGGTAGGCGCGTGCTGTCAGTTTATCGTTCGCACAGCACTGGCCCCGCCCCTCAAGCTCCGCCCTGGTCTTCTGGCCCCGCCCCTCAAGACCTGCCCTTCCCAGCCCCATGATTTACATGAGGCTTTGGGGGTACAACTATATACAAACCATAACTCCCGGTAAAAGGGTAGGATACATGCCTTATGCTCTTGCATGTTGGCTTGAATGCAGCTGAGAGCTGGGTCAGCCATTCGGTGAGCATGAAGTAACAATCTTGATTGCTTTGTTGTGTGAAGACAATAAACTCCCATGCACACAAATTATCACCACTGGAGTATATCATTATTTGGTATAGAATTTCAGTTCACCCTAAAATTCAAATGTAAGAAGTCATCATTTCTTTAATGATTTTAATAACAGGTTTTATCTTTTTCCTGAGCCTTCAACTTTGGAAGTGGTAGTGGCAAAGATGATAGTCACAGCTTACATTTATCAATTAATGGTAATTTAGCTTATTTTAAAGAAGTGGCCTAGTTGTTCAATTTTATTTTCATTCTCCTGTACTTCTTAACTACGACATTTGGGGGAGATGAGTGGGTATTTTTTAGTAGTGGCATCCCTCAGCTGACTCTCACTGGCTCACTGTTTAGCATTCAAGAATTTTTCAGATCAATTGCTAAGCCAAGTCATCATTCAAACTGTTGTATAAAATTACAACATGAACAAGTAAGACTTAAAAACTCATCATTTCCTGCATATTTGGCTATATGTTACTCTCATTTTGTGTTTATTATAGGCATAAGTGGAAAACTATATCATACTGCAATGAGCAGCATTTCACTGTCTCTTAAACAAACTAACATTGTTTCTTCGAATACAGAACATTCTACCCTATGCTGTTTCCCATAGTGATTATACTCATTTACATTCTAACCAGTAATGTCCAAGGAGTACCTTTTCTCTGCCTCCTAATCAACATGTTTCTTTTTTGCAATAATCATTCTAACACTGTGAGGTGATATCTCTTTGTGGTTTTAATTTACATGTCTCTGATTTATAATTTTAAGCATTTTATCGTACGCTTGCTGACTATTTGCATGCCTTATTTTGACAAATGTTATTCAGGTTGTTTGGCTTTCTTTTTAGTTGAAAACTCTTCTACTTTTGACTTTTTCCTCAACACTTATGTGACAAGATTTCTCACTTGAGATTTAGGCCCAAGGCCAAGAAACTATCCCTTATTGTCTTCCCCCTTGCTTATATCACCTTCTTTCCTATTTATCACTAATCACTGTTAGCTGAAAAAGGTTCCCATTTATTACACTTGCTTGTTTGGTAGAAAATAGTTCTAAGATATAATGTTCTTTCTGAGGAAGGAGTTGTTTTTTTCTCTTCTCTAAGGCTGTATTGGTAAAAAGGTTACAGTGAACCTGATTCATGGGAAAAATGAATTTAAAATCCATTTTTTGCATGTATAGATTATCTGAATCATTCTTGTCTTATGAGTCAGCTTGGTCAGTCTTCTGCAGTCTAGATTCCAGTGACTTTAGTCTTCTTAGTCTAATCTACGAGTTTTATTAACTGTTCTGAAGATTTGCAGATCTAAGAATGAGGACCTTTGTCACTGTCAAGCATCGTGCCTTGGAAGGTTATGGAAACAGGAGTTGGTGCCTAGCTGAGGAGAGTGGCCTATCAGGGCATGACTTAGGGGTTATAGCTATAGCCCAGCCTTTTCTTATTGGTTGGGTCTTCTCTGCCCTGCCACACTCTCCCTTCCCCTGCCCTTCCCTTTCCTTCTCTCTTCTCCTCTCCCTCTTCCCTTTCCTCCCTTCCTCTCCCTTCCTTCCCATCCCTCCCCCAATCCCCTTTCCTCTTTGTGTTCCTTCCCCCTTTTCCCTTCCTTGTACACCATGAAATGAAGAGCTGTGTTCTGTCATGCTACCTGGTTTTCTCTCACCACAGGCTTACAGCAATGGAACCAGCCAGCTGTTGACTGAAGCTTCTAAAGCTGTGAGCCAAAATAACTTTTTCCTCCTTCAAATTATTTATCTCAGGTATTTCTTTACAGTGACAGAAAGCTATCAAAGTTTTATAAAGAGCCCATGTTAATTTTAGAAAATGTAAACACAATAAAAGTCACTTAGAAAAAAAAAAGTCTCTTAGGATACATTACCTGGGATACCTGTTCTTCATTAATCATTCTTGCATAAAACATTTTTAAAGAGTACATAGTATGGGTCATATCCTTTTTTGTTAGTTATAATTACAACTTATATGTGATTTACTGATAATGGTAAAATCACAAACTGACATCGAGAATGTATTGACAAATATGGCAAAGATATTTATATCAGGCAGTGGTTTATGGTGTACCTCAAATCACTCTATATATGTCTACATTGTTTTGCCTCTCAAATTTAGAAATCTCTTTTTTCTCTATCTATCAAAATCTTTTCTCTCTTTTAGGGTCCACCTGATACAGACCCTGAGGTTATGCCCTGATAGGCTACTCTCTCCAACCAAGCTCTGTCTACTGTTTAACTGTTAAGCCCCTTTCCCATTTTCTGCTCATAGTGCTTTTGTTTTTGATCTGAGCCCATTACCAGATGCTTGCTCATTTAGCGCTACAAGATCTGATAGAAATATTCAGGAGAGAGTCTAGTCTGCAACCAAAGTCTTTTTTGATCTTTTACTCTTTGTGAGTCAAATGCTGTGCAAGTTTTCCATGGCAATGGTATGGGTTCTGACCACTTCCTTCATAGCCTTGTTTTTCCTGTTGCCTCTGAGGTTACTGAATTGTAAATGGGACAACAGTATCAACTCCAGCAGTGGCAGATATTTCCAGGACCAAACAGGGCTGCTGGGAAGAATGCCAGTGTTGCTACCCCTTCTTTCTGAAAAGGTCTAGGTTGTTACTGCTGTATTTGAACTGCCTTGCTATGAAAGGTTTGAAATTTTTTAGTGTTTGAACTGCTGATTTTTTGCATTTATTTCAACAGCACTGACATTTAGATCTATATAGACTTGATATGGCCTAACCATTTTATAAAGAACCCACCCCTTAATATGGTTGCATCAAAAATTAAGTTTTAGCATGAATTTTGAAGAAACAAAAATACTCAAACCACAGCACCCATTTTATTTAAAAAATAAGATTCAGAGGTCTTGTGATTACACAAAACTCTATAGTTGTGATTAAATGGATGTTACCCTGACTTCTGACCCAGCTTTCACTAGCTCATCTCTTTCCTACTAACCTAGCTAATAAGCCTTAAATACTAGGATCTATTGTTAGCATCATCTCCACTTTAAGGATGAAGAAACTGAGGCTCAGGTAGTTCTACTAGTGCAGGTCAAGGCTAAAAAATTTGTAATTGACAGAAATAGGGCTGCATCGAGGCCTTAATTCCTATATCAATGCTTACCTCCCCAAAACAAAGAACTTTGTATAAGATCTAACCACATTTTACAATTAGAAAATTTTGCCAGTGAAGTTTCAATACTGGAATAATATTGAGAACCAAATTATAAGTTGAGGAATGAATGAAAAATGAGGCAGTGGGAAGTGCAAGTACCACAAATATCTTTGAAGAATAGGTAGAACTGAGGAAAGCCTTGTTTTATTGGCTAATTGGATGGAAAAGACCATCACTGATGAAATAGAAGAGGAAGGCAAGGACAGGATCAACATGTAGTTGGTGTGATTGAAAATAGGGAGGAATGAGATACTCTTCTTCTTGGAGAAGATGAATGGAAATAGAATCTGAAAGGTGGAAGGTGTGTATGGTTGCTTTTTATTGGAAGTTAGGAAGATTTGTTGTCTTTGGATATGGAAAAAATTGGCCGTGTTGCTAATTATGGCAGTCCAAGATATTTAGGGGAGAGTTGAGACTTGACCTATTAATTTTGAAATTTAGATACTCTAGATGATGTGGTGAGTTTCCTCAATATTGCTAGAATATTCAGAATTGGGGAAAAGGGAGTTGCTGTGGATTGTTAGGAAGAATAGGCAGAGAACTGAGCAAGAGAGAAAGGGATTGCAGATATTGTAGAAGTATCATGCCAGGTTAGGATTTGTACTACTGATGACCAAGGGCTAAAAACATGTTATACAGAGGAGGAACTAATGACAGTATCTCCTTTATTCAATTTCTTAAAATTTTAAATATTCACTATATTTTTTGATCATTTTGGATGTAGCAGTAGTGATGTCATGTTGGAGAATGTGCTTCTGCTAAATCAAGCAGCCTAGCAGGGAAGCATGAGGCCTCATTTCATGAGGTTAACTAGGAAGTGTAGTGCTTCTTATCATGTGCCACCTACCATCAGCTGTTTTTGCTCTACTTTGTTTCAGCCAATCTAATACACTTAGTAGAAGCTCAGATCAGCACTTCCATCACCATTATAACATTGCTTACAATTTTAGGCCTAGAGGATTTTACTAATTTAATCAGTAGTCTGGTGATCAAAGGGATGTGGAATTCTTTGCAAGGGCTTTAAGCCACAGAATTTCCTTCGACCATAGGTATGGAAGGAAAAAGCTTTAGGAAGGACTGATAAAGTGGATGTAAAGGCAAGGAGTGAAAGGTAGGACATTTGATGAGGTTGAAGAAGAGGTTTGATGGGAAAAGTACAGTGAAGAGTGTTTGGCTAAAAAGTCAGAGTTTTAGGTTGCAGCTGTGTTATAAAGAAAAAAAGAACATGAATTTGGAAGTATGATCAGCATGATTGGATTTCAAGAGCCTGTTGTTTAATCATTCATTATCTATGTGGGGTTGAACAGTATCTACTTTAGTGTGCTTTATCCTATTTTACACTGCCTCTGAAGATTACAGCAAATTATGCAAAGTTAGGGGAATGTGCCTGCACTTGGTTGTTAAAAATAAACCATCAAAACTATTGTTATTATGCAGGTGTAGCCTTGGGAATGGGCTGCTAAAGATGATGGCCATTGGGCACAGAGGAAATTGGACTAATTAGGTCACCATTGTGAACCCTTTATGTTGGGTGCATCTTACTGACCAGGACCTTGAGGAACATTAAGGCAGCTCTCTGGCTGTTTCTGAAAGCTTCAGTGGGCCTTGTCCTGACAGAGATATTTGTTTCATGGTACCGTGTTTTCTCCTTTAACCTTAGGATCACTTCATGAGTGAAGTACAGAGGTACATAAGAAATTCTAAGAACTGCCTTGTTTATTGAGGAGTAAAACTGAAACCCTCACAGCTCAGATCTGCATTCTGAAGTCACTACTGGTCTGGTACAGCCAGTTTTATGTTACACCACTGATTTTTGAAAAATAGTTGTCACTAGCTCTGGCATATCTTGCTTTTATCTTACTGAAGTGAAAAACATAGGCAGGTTAGGAATTTAAAAACTCAAAAATGTAGAAGCTGAAGATGTGGTGCAGTGGTAGAGCACTTGCCTGGTGTGTATTGGGCTCTGGATTCAACTTCTAACACCATTATCACCAACCACCACATATATGCACACACACACACACATGCACACACATGCACACACACATGAACACATGCACACATGCACACACATATGCACACATGCACACACACACAATGTCCGGTGAGGGGAGAAGATATTTGAAAAAAAAATTTTCTACCCTATTTGCAATTCATTCTCCTTAGCAAGACTTTTCAGACAAGCTGTTGGGACTTCCACCTTGGCATGTTCCAGAAGTAGGCAGGGAAGAGTCCTGGTTCTATGACAAAGGTCTGGCTGTGTTGGTAGTTTCACTCAGCCTTCTGTAACAAGATACAGTTGGTTGGCTCTTTCAAACTTCTGGTTCCACATCCACAGATTGACACAATTATGGATTAAAAATATTCAAAAAATTCTGTCTTTATTGAATATGTATAAATTTCTTTTTTGTCACCATTCCCTACACAGTACAGTAAGCAACTATTTATGTGGCACTTACATTGAATTAGGTATTATAGGTAGTTGAGATGAACTACCACTTTACATGCAAAACTTGAGCACTTATAGATTTTGGTGTTCATGTATGCATGAACCAGTCTTGGAACCAGTACCACAGGAATACTAAGGGAGTACTGTATAATGAAAACACCCAGCTGGAATCAGACTTACAAAGAATAGATTGAGTGCTTCCTCTCTAAGGCATATTTTTTGGTTTACTTAGTTATTTAAACCAACTTTTATAGGTAAAGTTTTGCTATCATTAATATTTGCTATTAAAACCACTTTGTCCTATTAGTTCCTCCACACTTTTACTGAAGAGATTTACATTTAATAAAGTTCACAATGACCTTTTATAACTCAGTTAATTTAAAGTTCTTTCAGCCTGGTCAGTTCTGATCTTCCATAGAATGCTGGCCTTCATTAGGCTCTTGGAGCTGAGCCCATCTGGATGAGTTGAGAGCTGTCTACCCAGTTTTCAAAAAAGATCAATACCTCACCATCTGCTTGTGAGGCTGTGGAAGCATATGGATCAGCTCAGAGCACCAGCATTCCAGGCCACCTCAAATTGTCTGCACTTCATCACCTTCATCAAAGCTTGGCTGAGAGAAGAGATATTTATGAAAGATACTTTAGGATTCATCTTTTCTTGTATATGCTAAGATGCTTGAATGAAGCCAAACCAACAGAAATTTCTATTCTTGGAATGAATATATATATATATATATATATATATATATATATATATACATATATATTCCAAGTTGCTTCTGAAATTATGTCCATTGATTGAGTTTTAGCATTATCCAAGAAAAGTAGGAAGTTTATGCAAAAGGTCATGATGGCCTTGTTTCACAGAACTCTGGAAGAATATCCTGAGGCCTTAAAGATAGGACCTTAAAGAAGTCCACAAATTAAAAGAATGTTCAACACCACCTTTAGTCTCTATTTCTTCTTGCCTCTTTTTTTCTTTTTTTTTTTTTTTTTTTTTTTGTGGAACCAGGGACTGAACTCAGGACCATGCACTTGCCAGGCATGAACTTGGACTCCTGAACTATATCTCCCTGTCCCCACTGCCTCATTTTTTCCCAATTATTTTATTGTTTAAATTTAACAATGGTTATATTACATACAACTAAACATTAACCTTTCTAAATCCACATTACCTTTTTTTTTCTTTTCCCCCTTTTTTTTCTTTGAAAGTTGACATATTGCATATTGTCCTCACAGTCATTCTATAGAGTGCAGTGTGTGGGCATGACCCACCTCCCTATTAATGTTGCATAGAAAAAAGAAAGAAAGAAAGAAAAAAGAAAAAAAAAAGGAAAGAATATACTTCTCTTTGGACTAAGAGGAAGCAGATACATATACAATCAAAGGTTTTGCAATTGCAGTGTGCCACCAGTGAAGCTTGTGACGTTGGAGGCTA
>PVJA010048517.1:0-14155 GCA_004027025.1 Myocastor coypus
GATAGCTCCATGGCACAAGTGCCTGTCTGGCAGGTGCAAGGTCATGAGTTTGAACCCTGGTCCCCCCCCCCAAAAAAAAGGGATTAAACAATTTTTTAAAGATCTTCACAAGGGGCCCGGCGGGATGGCCCAGTGGTCTAAAGCGCCTGCTTGGGAAAACTTGGGTGGCTTCAGGGACCGCGGTTCGATCCCCGGCACCACATGCTGCGCCAGCCCTGCCCTGGGGGCGGGGCTGAGCCGGCCATAAAAATGAGTGACTAAACAACAAAGGTTCTGAAACAAGAAAAAAGAAATAAATAAAGCATAAAAAAAAAAAAAGATCTTCACAAAATCCTCAAACATATGTCTGAGTGCATTTCACAAGCACAAAGGCAAATGCAACCACATGAGTATCTAGAAATCATAAATTTATCCTAAGTATTTTATTTATTACATTATTATTTCGCATAACCGGGGACTGAACTCAGGACTAAGTATTTTATTGTATATTGGCACCAGTGTATATAAAATACCCTCATTGTGAAATAGAAATTCATGAAAATCCTGAGGTAGATGTTAAGGACAAAAGCAGAAGTTTGTATGGTGTGGCACATGTTAAGAAAGGGGAAGTGTTTGTTTTTTTTGTTTTGGTTGTGTGTGTGTGTGTGTGTGTGTGTGTGTGTGTGTGTGTGTGTGTGTGTAATCAAGGATTGAACTCAGCTCCTTGCATTTGCCAGGCAAGCACTTATTCTACTGAGCTATCTCCCCAGCCCATGGAGAAGTTTTTATACAGGCTTCAATTTTCTTTTTTCTGAATAGTCACTGGTTGGTTAAAAGCAGTCTGGGAAACTCTCAGGGATTCATTTGACTACAAAAAGGAACAGACTTTCTGAGGTCTGAAGGGATTTGTATTTAAGGGTACCGCAGTCAGCAGAGAATCAGCTTTGCATTCTGAAGGCAGAACTGTTTTAAGGCTCCAGCTGCCTGAGAAACTTGCACGTGGATGAGTCTGGCCTCTAGCTGGAGTTGTTGAACCAATTTTTTCATAGCAGTGATGCTGGAAGAGCCAGACATAGTATACCTGAGGGCCAGGCCAGCTCGAGGCCAGGGACAGTGCAGCGAGGGTCAGCAGGGCCCGACCAAGAGGTGTGCAGACCAAAGTCAGTAAAATTTATAACAACTTTGGATTCCAAGACAAGTTTTGCTCAGTGCAATGATATGATAGTATTCAGCTGCTGATGTCAAAATGTTGCAATATGTCAATCAAGGAGCAAGCAAACACAGTGGAGAATGCAAGCTGATTTAACCCAGGACTTTGAAATGGATGTGTAGACAAGAACATGGAAGGTGAATTGATGTTATGTATTATGTACATCCATCTATGTACATATGCTGTAGATACTACACAGGCCTGTTTTCCCTGGGAATTCTGTGCTTATTTTCATGTTCTGAAAGCCATCCTTTATCTATAGGCAGAGCTAGCTCCATGACCAGCTTTTCCACTACATGTCCTGTCCTGGACATGGTGCTAGTACAAGGGCTAGGCCTGAAGCAATGGACCCCTGGCACATCACTGAGCTCCTAGAGAGCTCAGTCAGCATCCTTCACCCTGGGGCAGACTCTTAGAATAGCACATCCTCTGTCTCTTTTCCTCCTCATATGCAAGAGTGTGAACCCTATGTAAACACTTTGGAGCTACTAAATATGCTCATATAGCTTCCTCTGTTAAATTCTATTTGTATTTCAATATTTAAGACATTCTCAGAGATTTACAAAGCTACTTTCCATTTCCTGGCACGGTGCATGTATTCCCTCTTTTGTGTGGAGATTCTAAGATGTGACTGTGGGCAAACAGACAAGATGGTGCAAGGATGCTGTATATGATCTCAGGACTCATCGTGTTCTTGAAAAACCAGCCATTTTCAAACAAGTTACTAAAGCTCACTTAAACTTTAGATGAACTTACTCCTTCACCCTGTCCTGTGTAGCCGACCATAAATCCACTAGGAGGAAGATAAGGTCATGAAAATAGAAATAGTTGAAACAATTTAGGGAGAGGCTAAACATTAAACTACTATGTCTCATGGCTGGCAGTTGGTTAATGATGGCTGGGAAATGTAAACCTTGTGACAGTGATGTGGTATTATTTTTAAGTTCCTGGGGATAAGGTGATGAGATAATGTGGTTACTGAAACCTACAATATGTACAATATAGAGGTAAAGTGTAAACTGGGATGATGTTTTTCTGGCTTCTTCTCATTGTTCCTGAAGTGATCAACAGGGATCACACAGAAACAGATTCTGCTTCGCAGGACCAAGAAGAAAGGGCTGCTTGAGACCAGGAGGGGCTGCTCAGGACAAGTAGGGAGAGCTCTAGACCAGCGCAAGGGCCCCGAGTCTCCAGAGAGATCCAGGAGTGGCCCTAGCAGAAAGAAGAAGGAAACTTCCAGGAGTGAGGGCTTCCTGTCAGAATGAAATTCCCCTCTGTCTCAGCATTATATAAAGTGGGGAGAACTTTGCAATGTGTCCTTTCCACCAGAAATATGAAGATTCCAGACTCCAAAGAATGAAAGGAATTGTCATGGAGACAAAGTATGTTTATACATATATTCTCATCATTATTTGAATTTTTGTGGGATCTAACCATATACAAAATTGTAGCAGAACAATGCTATGGCATATTTTTCTCTTGTCTCTTACTCTATTTTATTACCTTTAAAAAAAAACCAAAAATCAATTACTTGAGATAGAGAGTATAGCACCAGTTGATATGACATTAGAAGTGGTATGTATTTAGAAGGCCCAGAATGATAGGTATTCTGAGCATGCTTTTAGCATTACACATTGCTATGCTCAGTGTAGTTGCTTAGTTCACAAGTATCAGCATATATATTTAGGTGAGAATCCTATCAATTAACTGCTAGTTTAAAAAACCTAATGGAGATTCTTAGGAAAATTGCCTTAAGCATTTTGTTTTTATAAATGTATGGCTTTTCCCCTGCCATGTTTGCTAACTTTTTTACTTGCTCTCTCTTTCTTGTTTAATCCTTAAGCTCATGCTTTCCATTTAAATGTGTTATACCTTTCCATTTTTATTTCGAGTTCTTACACTAGGGAGACTATATATTTACACATGTAGGTTTATTTCACTTATGAGTATATGTTCAAGATACATCCACTTATACAGGAAGTCTTTTAGTTTATCATTCTTTATAACTGAGTCATACTCCACTGTATAAAAACACCACAATTTTTCCCCTATTCTTTAGGTGACAGGCATTTTGCTTATTTTTGAGATATGGCTATCACAAATTGTGCTGCTATAAACATAGGTGCACATATATCACTATATGATGTTTTCAGTTATTTTGGGAAAAATCTGAGTAGCGGGATAGCTGGATTGAATCAGATTTCCAGTCTTCGTTTTTAAGGAGTCTCCACAATGATTTCCATAATGGCTGCACCAGTCTACATTACCACCAGCAGTAGAAAAGGATTCCTTTTTCCCCACAGCCTCTCCAGAACTTTTTGTGGATTTCTTTGTGATAGCCATTATTTCTGGGGTAAGGTGATATCTCAGCATTATTTCAATTTGCATTTCAAGGATGGCTAATGATTTTACATGTATTTACTATGTTCTATTACTTTTCTTCCTCTGAGAAGTGTGTTTGTCTCTGAAGCCCATTTCTGGATATGATTAGATTTCTAAATTTTTGTGTAAAAATGTGTAATTGCTTTTTTCACACTCTATAGGGATTTAAAGTTCGGAATATCGATGATTATTGAAAATACCTGTTCCATGTGATTTATAAGGTGTTTGATATTCACCAAGTTTTGTTAAACTCAACTATGTTATAATGTAGTGATGTTAATCTTCTCTTCTGAATGTTTAACAACTTAAGTTTGCAGACCAAAAATTAGAGAAAAAGGACTACAAGGCTAGCCAATATTTTGGTCCTAGCCCTTTAAGGGCAGCTACTCATTTTGAAAATCTGTAGCACATGTATTGTATGTTACCCTGTTTCTGTCTTGGTGATATTTGTTCTTGCTCTTATTTAAAAAATGATGTAAAAATAAATAAGAATTAAAAAAGAGATAAAGATTCCAGGATTTCCCCCTCATGAACAGCAGTGTTTATGGTACTTCAGTGAACAGGAAACTGTCAGTTGCAAATGAAGAATGTGCTCTGTACACTCTAGGTAAGATTGGTCCTGCCAAAATAAATAAATAAGTATGGTTTTGCCTCTGCCATGTTTCTAACTCTTCTATTTGCTCTCTCTTCATTGTTTAACCCTTAAGGTTTTGCATCCCTTCAGCCCCATCACTATGATACAGTAAATGGCAAATTAGCTTATTAGACTCAGGAGAATTTAACCAATGTCTAACATATACTGTACCAACCCATGTACAT
Organism: Myocastor coypus; assembly: GCA_004027025.1. NCBI lineage: Eukaryota > Metazoa > Chordata > Mammalia > Rodentia > Myocastoridae > Myocastor > Myocastor coypus. The sequence goes on from PVJA010048517.1 coordinate 4,391, forward strand.
GACTGGTAATTAGTGTATTGACTGAAATAAATTCACAAGAATGTGGGAAAAAAGATGAGGAAACACAGACATTTGCTTCAAGTGTTTACATACAATTTTGTATGACATGATTGCTACCACACATTTTCAATGTGCTCACAACTGACGTGGGCTTGGTCCTGTGCAGTCAATTTATCAGGAACACAGGTAAATAGAGCCCCTCTATACCCAGGAAACCAGCCCAGTTCTGACCCTGCAGCTCTGGAGAGGGCTGATCCCTGCTTGCCCAGCTGTTCCCACTCATTGCTCAAGTGGGAGCACAAGATGCTCCGTATGGAGCTCATTTACCAATAAATATGGGAGAACTTAAAATCAGTTATGCCACAATTTATTTTCTTAGTATCCCAATTTCATTTGACTAAAAAATATGCCAGATTGTTACATTTTAATGCAGTTTTTAAAAAATATTTTATTTATTTATTTTATTTTTTCTTGTTTCAGAACTTTTGCTTAATTTTATGGCCGGCTCAGCCTGTCCTGAGGGCAGGGCTGGTGCACCATGTGGTGCTGGGGATCGAACCGCGGTCCCTGCAGCCGACTAAGCTTTCCTAAGCAGGTGCTTTAGACCACTGAGCCATCCTGCCGGGCCCCAGTGCAGTCTTGTTTTAAATGTGCAGTTATTATCCTCACTCCCTATAGTTGAAAAATCTAAATTTAAGGCAAAATATGTACCTGTAGAAGAAAAAATATTCTTTAAAGAAATAAGGGGAAAGTAGCAAAATGTTAATTTCTCCAAAGTTGTAATGATCAGTGGGTACTCTTACTATGCTGCTACCTGAAGTTAAAACTCTTACACAGTATTACAAGTATATGCTATAATTTGAAACAAATTCTGATATGGTTAGAAACGTGTAGCACTTGTATTTAGAGGCTGTCTTAGTTACTTTTTTTCTTGCTGAAGTACATCCAAAGTTGCAGGGAGAAATGCTGACTTAGCAGCTCAGTTTGTAGAGGTTTCAGTGTTAATTAGCTAGCTCCAAGCCAGAGTTGCTTAGCAGAGGAGCATCCCAGAAGTTTTTGGCAATGAAAGACAAAAAACAAAAGTTAGCAAGAAGACAAGCCCTTTCATTTTCCTTATGTTGTACCCAGGCTCCTGGAATTATGATGAGGCCAAGCCTATCAGTGAACTGATGAGATAATCCCCCACCCTTAACCCTAGTACCCTTCATCCTATCATTGTACCATGAATCAATCCTAACCTCACACCCTTGAAATGCAGGCATCCCTGCAATACCCATCTATGACCCACGTGGCTTTGGGAGACAACTAAACCCAAGCATAACAGTGACTCCCTATCTGAAAATGTACAAAGGTGACAAAAGAACATTTCTCTGGATACAGCTGTTTCACAGGTGTCTTTCCCTCAGCTACTGAGCACTCAAAGTTTGTTCTGGTTTTGCCACTTAGGTTCTCATGCCTGAGATTCTAGACCTGCAATATCATGTTGAGATTTCATATAGACAAATCTAGAATAGCACAGATTCCAAACAGCACACCACATCAAAACCAGAGCTCCCTGTAATATCAATATAACTGACCATGTATTTCACAGCACCTCCTTTTGCACGAATATAAAATGTTGTCAGCATGATGTAAGTTCATGTGTAAATGATTTAGAAGGGGGTCTGTTGAGACTAAATGTTAAATAAATGTTCAATGGGATTATGTCAATTTACTCATGAAAAACTGATTTTTCTGTATAAAATTTTACGTATATTTCATCAACTATTTCCTTTACCCTTTCAAAAAGACATATAGTGCTTCTGTGCATATGTATCCATGGTGTCAAAAGAAGAATAGGAGATAGCTTATCCCCCGGTAATTTTGATCACCTTATCTGTCTGAGATATTAAGCTGCAGAGTGTGACAGTGTTGAAAGTGTGAGTGATCCAGATTGTCAACAGAAAATTAATTACAACAGAAGAAAGAAAATAATATATTTGGCATGAAGATCACCTGGGGCACCTCCAAATTTAACTTTCCCTCTTCATGAAGTCAATGGAAAACTATCAGTCCAATCAAAGTGTATATCAAATGGTCCAGAATATTAGAAATAAAGTTACACTTCACCTTACCAAGGAAAGAACCAAGACCTGCTAAGGTGCCTTCTGAAGGCTGACAAAATACAGAATAGGTAGTAGAAGGTAGTTCTAAATAAGTTATGACCCTGCTAATAAACTACTGAAACAAGGATTATAACTGTAATAGTTCTTCTCTCATATGCTTTCAATGTAATATGTTGATAGACTTAATATTGGTTGAGTCTTGCTAAACTTATATTATTGCTTTCACATTATGATGTTAGAAGCAGCACACATATTGCTTCTCGGCCTTTTGGCTAAGATCAAGTGTAGAAGCATCACACAGACTTCCCTTCTATTCTGGGTAAGGAAGTAGCTTGTTACTATTTGCATACAGGACAAATAACATTAGGTATTTATGAGCTACTCTTTGTACCTGGAGACTAGTTTAAAGAAATGTGTCTGTTGTGAAGTGGTCAGTGAATGGATTATGAGTTAATTGTTTCAACTTGAGTACTACATGTTAAACTAAATTTTTCAGCAACATTGAGTTATAATATTCTGGCAAATATACACCCTAGGGAGGATATTTGCCAGAATATAATAAGAAATGAAAAAGCAAGGTTCATGTTGGTTTCTTTACAAGAGCTCCAGTATTCACCATCACCTTTGAAGTCATCTGCTGGCTTCCAGCACAGACTCTTCAGCCCCCAGTCCATACCATTCAGTCTTTCAGCACAGATCCTTTGATCTCCTAACACAGATTTGCACATTACAATTGACAGGGTTTCAGATCAACTGAATTTTTTGGACATACTGTGCCAAAACAAAGCTTCTGCACACTTTCATATTTGAATATGCAACCAGCCATTGTAAGCCAATTTTACAATAAATTCTTATATATGTATTTATCTTGCATTGAACCTGTTCCTTTTTTTTTTTTTTTTTAAGAATTTTATTTTTATTTATTTATTTTTTTCTTGTTTCAGAATTTTTGTTTACTTTTATGGCCGGCTCAGCCTGCCCTGTGGGCAGGGCTGGTGCAGCATGTAGTGCTGGGGATCGAACCACAGTCCCTGAAGCCGCCTAAGCTTTCCTAAGCAGGTGCTTTAGACTACTGAGCCATCCTGTCGGGCCCAAAAATTGTGTTTTACTCTTTTTTTTTTAAGGCCAGCTAAGCCTGCCCTGAGTGGGGCTGGCGCAGCATGTGGCACTGGGGATTGAACCGCAGTCCCTGCAGGCACCTAAGCTTTCCCAAGCAGGTGCTTTAGACTGCCGAACCATCCTGCCAACTCTGAACCTGTGTTTCTAGTAAGCACTGATTGACACATTACTACAATTCATGACATCCTTTCAAACAACTACGGTCCATGTAATAAAATTTTAGTGGTCTATTTCTAATGAAAACGAAAAAAAAAAAATCAAATCTATATAAATACTAACCCCACTCAAAAGACAATACAACTGAATTTTTAATTATGATTCTATATATTGTTTAAAGACCTTGGCTTACACAGAAATAAATGTTTACAGTAAAAGCTAAAGTTTAGATATTTATTTGTGATTTAGTTAAAATCACAGGCGTGCTTTCTAGAATATGTTCATCTGGGAATGTATTTTCTGGAAAATTTGCCAAAAAATATTGACATCAACTTTTTTATTTTATTCATACAAGTCTGAAGTTGAGGAAATTTCACAATGTTTTCAAAATGATTTCTCCTCAGTGTAACTTCTTTCCTCCAGTTGGCAAAAAACTGTTCACTGAATGCTTGCCCAAAATTGTTTATACACGAAACAGGATTCATCACAGTATGAGATGCATTTACATAAAATAAGGAATTAACAGGTTTTTTTTTTTTTTTTTTCCCACATGGTTTACGTACACAGGGCTTCTCACCTATGTGAGTTTTTTCATGTCTTTGACAACACTGGTGTGTGGTGAATGCCTTCCCACATTGCTTGCACACATAAGGTTTTCCCCGTGTGACATTCTTCATGTATGCTATAAGAATTCTTTGAACTAAATGATTTTCCACATTCCTTGCCAACACAAGTTTTCTCTCCAGGGTGAGTTTTTACATGTATGTTATAATAACTCTTTGTAGAAAATGCTTTTCCACATTGCCTGCACACAAAAGGTTTCTCCCCTGTGTGAGTTCTTTCATGAATTTTACAAGAACTCTTTGATGTGAATGCTTTTCCACATTCCTTGCACACATAAGGTTTCTCCCCAGTGTGAGATCTTTCATGTATTTGATAGTATTGGTGTGAAGTGAATCCTTTTCCACAATCCTTGCACACAAAAGGGTTCTCCCCAGTGTGAGTTCTTTCATGTATTTGACAATAATAATGTGTAGTGAATGCTTTTCCACATTCCCTGCACACATAAGGTTTCTCCCCTGTGTGAGTTCTTTCATGTATATTATATGAACTCTTTGTAGGAAATGCTTTTCCACACTGCTTACACACATAAGGTTTCTCTCCACTGTGAGCTCTTTCATGTCTTTTACAATATTCATGTGTCATGAATGCCTTCCCACATTGCTTGCACATATAAGGTCTCTCCCCAGTGTGAATTTTTTCATGGATTTTGTAATATCTCTTTATAGCGAATGCCTTTCCACATTCTTTGCATGCATAAGGTTTCTCCCTAATGTGAGTTCTTTCATGTTTTTGACAATACTGATGTGTAGTGAATGCTTTTCCACATTCCTTGCACACATAAGGCTTTTCCCCAGTGTGAGTTCTTTCATGTATTTGACAATACCGGTGAGTAGTGAATGCTTTTCCACATTCCTTGCACACATAAGGTTTCTCTCCAGTGTGAGTTCTTTCATGCCTCTGACAATACTGGTGTGTAGGGAATGCCTTCCCACATTGCTTACAAACATAAGGTTTATCTTCTATGTGAATTTTTCCATGTATGTTATCAGAACTCTCTGAAGTAAATAATTTTCCACCTTGCTTACACAGAAAAGATTTCTTCCTTGTATGACTTTTTTCATGTATCTTATAAAAACGCTCTGCAGCAAATGCTTTTCCACATTCCTTGCACACATAAGGTTTCTCCCCAGTGTGAGATCTTTCATGTATTTGACAAAAACTGTGGGTAATGAATGCTTTCCCACAATGTTGACAGATATAAGGTCTCTCCCCACTGTGAGTCCTTTCATGTCTTTGGCAGCTACTATGTGTGCTGAATGCTTTTCCACATTCCTTACACACATAAGATTTCTTTCCAGTGTGATTTTTTTCATGCCGTCGACAGGTACTATGTGCATAGAATGCTTTTCCACACTCTTTACATACATAGGGTTTCTCCCCAGTGTGAATCCTTTCATGTATTTTACAGAGAGTCTGTGTGATGAATGTTTTCCCACATTGCTTACATGCATAGGGTTTTTCTTCAATGTGAATTCTTTCATGTATTTTACAGGTACCCCGCATAGTGAATGCTTTTCCACATTGCTTACAGACATAAGGTTTTTCTCCTGTGTGAATTTTTTCATGTATGTTATAGTAATTCTTTGTAGTAAATGCTTTTCCACAATGCTTACATACATATGGTTTCTCCCCAGTATGAATTCTTTTATGTTGTTGACAACTCATGTGCGAGCTAAATGCTTTCCCGCACTGCTTGCAAACATAGGGTTTCTCTTCCATATGAAATCTTTCATGAATTTTGAAATAACTTTGAGCATTGAAAGGTTTTCCATATTTCTTGCATACATATGATTTCTTACCAGTGCATACACTATTATAGATTTGAACATCACTGGGAATCGTGGAGAATTTCACACTTTTCTTACTGACAATGATATTCTCTCCAGAATGAGTTCTTTCACTACATTCAGAGTAGGTTTTCCCATATTGCTCATATTGGTCAGGTGTCTCTACTGTCTTTATCATGGCATGCTTCAGAAATAACTGAAAATCATTGCCACTTTCTCCATGTTCATTACATGTACTCAGCTTATCATCCAATCCCAAATATTCATCTGGCTTCAAGCCAATGTGAGGTAAAATGGGCACATTTTGTGATAAATGCCCAATCAGCTGTCTTCTACAAGTAAGATTTTCAGTGGGTTTTAAACAAACTTGGTGCAAGTCCAGATTAGCATCTGGAGACCAAAGGAATACATTTCCATATTGATTGCAAGATTTATATTGATACCATTTTGCCACCTCTTCATTACTGCAAACAAACAAAGAAAGGATCAATCACCAAAAAAGGGCTCCATATCAGTGATTTACCAGGATAGGATCTGTTTTGATAACTCCTAAACTTTTGAGGAATGCCCTGGGGGGTACCTCAAAAATACAAATTCCCCAAAGGGTGATATTTATTTGTGAATTTTAAACTGATAAATATTTGTAATACATAAGGTCTAGATTCAGTAGTTCACTAACACACATAGGGATTACACACTGACCATTTTTTATTATCTCCCATCAGGTTTTCCTTCTTACCTCACTTTGTTCATCTTTCCTCCAAAAAGTCAACTTTTTTGGTGCCTATTATTTTTTAATTTTATTCCCTAATTTAAATTTTGGTATCTCACATAAAATAAAACACTTAATAATTTACATTCTGCATCTGACTTATTTCATTGAACATTGTGATGGGCAAGCAAGATAGCTCAGCAGACTAAAGCGCCTCCTAGGCAGGCTTAGAAAAGCACAGGGAACTGGGTGTGATCCCAGACACCACATGTCATGCCATAGCCACCCCAGGGTAGGCTAATCCAGCCACAATATCTGGGTGTGGTGTCGAATGCCTGTAATCCCAATGCTGGCAAGCCTGAAGATAGGAGATCACTATGAGTCCGAGTTGCCTAGTGGGACCCTGTAGCAGCCAAGTACATTTTAAAAAAATGAGTCTAAGTCTGATATGTTTTCTTTTATTTCTTTGTCAAAAAATATATTCTTCTTTATGGCTGAATATATATATATATATATATAGCATGATTTTTCACTGCTGAGAATTAAATGAAGGACTTAGCACTAAACTACATTTCTAAATTTTTTATTTCTTATTTTGAGTCTCCTTGGTTACTAATTAGGTTGGTGTGAACTTCATACTGTCATCTTGCTCACTCAGCTTACCAGAGTGCTGGGATTAAAAGCAGGCACCACTATGCTGAACTGATCCCACATGCTCTTTTTGCATGCTTTCCATGATAGGCATCTGGGCTGTTAGGAGAACTTACTTATTGTGAATTATTTCCAGAACTTATCTTCTGCTAATACCCACACACATCTTGCTTTGACTATGTCTATGTAAGTATAACTAAGATATCATGAATTGGTTCAAGATAAACATAGGAAATTATCCCTGGCTTACAAATAAACTAGATTTTTACATTTGAGATATCTATGTACTGATTATCAAAAAGATTCTTTTTATATTCATATAAAATATAACATATGAAAGTGCCATTTTAAAAAATGAAATAGCAATTCTCTAGAGGATGTTTTAAAAACATCTGTTATTACATAAGCATCAATGTGCTTTTTTTAACCCTGCTCCTAGGGTAGCATTATTTTACATAATGCATATCATATACTCCCATATAGATAGATATAGATAGACAGACAGACAGACAAATTGAAGATGAGTTTCTCTCAAAGGTAACCTATTACTCTTTTCACATATGACTATAAACATTATTTAAATACAAATTCATATATTTTCATGATTTTGATTTTGAAAAAAGTGTCTTTTGTTGTACAATATTCCTAACCGGTTAGTTTGCTATATAAAGATATTCCTGTATTTGGTGTTACATTATACAAAATCAACATGTATGAATAGCAAGGGAACTTTTGAGACATTTGATAAATGTCAACATAACCTAATTTGTCCAGTTTTCTTGGTTGTTATATTTCTGCTCACATATTGATGCTTACAGAATATTCCCTTATTTGTGAATGCAAATTACCTTAGATCTCTCAAGCAATTTTTATACTCTTCAGTTTGCTGGTTGTCCCACGTCCTTCCTGCATTACAGCCTGAGAAAGAAAAAAGTCACTACATAATCATACAACAGTCAGCACGTAGCAGTGAGAGTCATGATATAATGTAAGCAAGCCTGAACTATTCTTCAAAATGTTTCTAAATTCCATTCAATACATTACTAACAGTGAACAAGAATCAATGCTCTCTGATAGCATAAGTGAGAAACAAGGTCATTCTTACCTATATCAGTCATATTCTTAAATGTTTCCCACATCACATCTGTATAAAGCTTCTTTTGGGATGAATTCAATAATGCCCACTCCTCCAAGGTGAATCTCACAGCAACATCCTCCAAGGAAACTGGTTCCTAAATAATCACAGACATGTTTCCTGATACAAGGTTGACACACCTTGAAACATCTGAATTCTTCTAGTGATGGTTGAACGAGTTTGATTCCTTCTTTTTTTTTTTTTAATTTATCTTAATTTATTTTTATTCTTGTTTCAGAACCTTTGTTTGTTTTTTTATTCATTCATTTTTATGGCTGGCTCAGCCCGCGCCGAGGGCAGGGCTGGTGCAGCATGTGGTGCCGGGGATCGAACCGCGGTCCCTGAAGCCGCCCAAGCTTCCCCAAACAGGCGCTTTAGACCACTGAGCCATCCTGCCGGCCCGATTCCTTCTAATATTTGCTTCATGTCTTGGGCGCCAAACCCATATGGATGCACATATTTTCACATGACAATTCTGATAATAGATTGTAACTCACTGCTACATCAATAACAAAATTCTAACACTCATTGCCTGAAAAGTTAACACAAATTTTATTTCTGCACTGTTTCTAAACAGCATTCATAGAAGGACCCTGAAAATCACCACCCACAAAAACACAGGAGTAGATAAATATTTTAAGTGAATGGTTGTGACAGACCATTGTTTATACTTCTTTAAATCTTAGTATTCATAGAATTAAGTCATTCTTTCTTTGTGCTCAGGCACCATGAACTCCAACACAATGAATCCACCAGGTAATTCAAGCAATTAAACTGAAGAGGAAAACTGGAAGCCAATCACAGAAAAACCACATGACAACAATAAGTGAATGTATATAAGGTATAACTATCAATGTTAATGATTTCATTTTTCCAATCAAAGGAAACAGACTCATCAGAAGGATTAAAGAAGATCCAATAATATGCTACGTACAAGAAATACACATAATTCAAAAAGAAATTCCTATACTCAAAGACAATACTCCATGTGAAAGGAACTGAAAGAAAAATAGGAGTAGCTATTTTATTTGTAGACAAAATGGATATATATCCAGGACTGACCAAGAGAAACATAAATCACTATATCCTTATATGCAAAAAGTCTAAGAAAGGAGAATGATACATATATATGCAAACCAATGAAGCCAACTAATAAAACAAAAAACTAATGAACATAAACACTAATAAAATCATAATGGGGAACTATTCGATAAACAGATGAGCTAGACAAAAAAATCAATAGTGAAGAGCAGGCCAGACAGCTCAGTGATTAAAATGTCTGCAAGCAGGAACAGGGCCCTGGGGGGGTGAGTGTTTGACAACCAGGACTAATATGCTGGCCCCGCCACCAGGGCACACTGAGAGGGTAATTGAGACTGGGTGTGGTGGCATGCACCTGTAATTCCAGCTCTTGGGAGGCTGTAAACCCTAGGAGTCCAATCTAGTTGTAAGATCTTTTTTCTTTATTTTTTTTTT